>LPNX010939040.1:49080-65643 GCA_001517045.1 Pseudotsuga menziesii
TCCAATGTGTGTAAGAAAAGTACATGATCCCCGTGCACCTTCTAGTTTTGGATACACCTGAACCATCGAATCAAAATATGCTTTAACTATAGTCTTATCAATATGTGTTTATAGACATACTCTATGAGATTTACCATTTTCCCTAACATCCTTGAATCTGATGACAACTGACGAGTTCCCCATAATATAGATTTTTTGTAAGACTCTCCTATATGTCTTAAAAACCAATCTTATTTCCCACAATTATGCATTTTTGTTTTTACACCACACCATCGAAGAGTAAAATTGTATCCAATGTGTGTAAGAAAAGTACATGACCCCCGTGCACCTCCTAGTTTTGGATACACTTAAACCATCGAATCAAAATATGCCCTACTTATAGTCTTATCAATATGTGATTATACACATACTCTATGAGATTTACCAATCTTTTCCTTATTTGCAATGATTTACTATGGACCAACCTTAGAAAGACACAAACCTATACAATAATAAATTTCCCTTCAAATATGGCATGCATCCATAATCTCATAAGTAAAAATTAACTATCATCTTGGATAAGGGAGTTTGGCACCATTCAGCAGGATATTTTTCAAAAATTTTATCATCCCATGAAATTATCAACATCTTACAAGTATATTTTTTATCTACTCGATCCATAGAGGACACCATCTAGGTTTTTTCTAGCTCCTCCTTTCCATAAAATCCCCTACCAACATTGTTTTATCGATAATGAAATGAAAAGTTTTTCTATAAGAGGAAATTTGAATTTCGAGATCCCTCCATGGTTGATCATCTTCTCTTAGAAACTTGTATCCCATATGGGGAATGTATTTGACGCTAAAATATTCCTTGTCTATAAACACTCTTCTCGACTAAATATTAGTTCCCCTAAATTACATTATTTGTAGCTCTAAAGAGAAGTTCTTACTACGTCAACCACCTAACTTAAAAAAGAAAGAGACCATTGTCTATTAGATCCTCAACCATATTCCTAGGTAGTATATAACTTTCATTACAACCTACCCAATAATCATCTCATAGTCTAGTTCTAACTCCACCCCACTATTCACATAAGTTATTTTCCCACCAAGAGAATAGCTAGCCTTTATATAAAAAAACAGCATGATATGATTTTGATCTACCCATTCCTTTCCTTTACAAATAAAGGTTCTCTCTATGTATGTGTTGATAAACAAATAAGTGTATATGTTTTATACTCATTCTCAATTTCCTTTGGAATGACAATTTTTTCTCAATAAACTCAAGGAACTCTCATACTTTTTCCAAAATCCCTTTATATATAAATGATAAAACATTTAGTATACATGTATAATTTTTAAGATAGTTTTTATTAATATCAACCTACCCCGGGTTAACCTCTTATTATACCATAATCTTTTCCACCTTACATATCATCCACCTCAATCCCTCCCTCTTTTTTGTAATCATTAAGATTTAAATAAAATACTAAGTACTTTATCTGTAATTGCAGATCAACTTCTAAGAAGGAAACGTTTGTTTAAACTACACCTTGACCTTCATAAAGGACACATATAAATTATAAAGTAAAATAAATTGTATGTTCATTATGTGTACTGTATAGAATCCATGCATGGATTCCAAACTATGGATTCCAACTTTATATTAAATGCATTGCATGGATTCCAAACTTTATATTAAATGCATTTTTTTGGTGACTTATGATACCAAGAAAACATTATTGAGTTTACTAATCTACAATGTACGAAACTACATGTTAGTGCTGATGTATGGATTAAGCACACCATTGTGTTATTAGTACCTGCCTTTCGGCTGATAGCGACTTTATGAATCGTATTTTGAATTAAAATACTTGCATGTCAAAATATTATAACCTAACTTCCATTATATTTCTAATAATAGACTTTATTTTTAATTTTATACATTTCTTTTTTTAACTTTTTATTTTTATTAAATAATCACTTGAACGGTTTTTCCTTTTTACAAATACATTTCACTGTAAACTTCAATTTTCTATTGTTTAGAAACGAATTGACACTCAGTAATTTGATTAATAGGCATAGCAATTTGATTAACACGTAGAGAAAGACTCCATCCAAACAAATAACCAAGCACGGGAAGTAATGAATTTGCTTACCTCTTTTGTACGAATTGGGGAATAATTCCATTGTCGGGGTCATTAAAACTCTATTCTCATGTGTTCCTTCTCCTCTCAACTTCAAAGTGCTTTGTCCAAAAATGATATGTGATGCACGACACCCATATCCCTACCATCTCTCTCCACATAAATTCTGTTACTTATAAACCAGGGTGGCCTGCAAACTCTAAAAATCGCGTTCCCCATTGAATCAAGTATCAATGTATTGAATTTCTGTCTTTTATACATAAGATTAAACTTCTCAAAATGCTTTCAACTATTGTAGAGTGTGCCACATGCTATAGTTCCTTTGTTATGTGCCTTGAGCCCATGTCTTTCCCTTTTTTTCTCACAACCCCGGGAGTTTACATGTACCTACATGTGGATTATTTCTTGGTGTGCTTTATATTCATTTTTTAAAGTGCTTGCTCCCTCGATGCGTATGATACAATCCATTGTTCAACCTCCCGTTTTTGTCTGTATGAAAACATGTAAAAACTATGCTTGCACATGATTGTACCCTCTATGCATTTTTCTCCTAGACAACCCTAATTCCCACTCCATGTATGTGTGCATTCTTTATCTCGTTTTGGCTTCCTACAAGTGAATGATGATGCATGCATCTTGGTGCCTATATGCTAATGTTTTTATGCTTGGAGCTGGCATGTTTCCTTCCTCCTCTCTGCTACATGCCACCTACTTCTATTGATGTTGACTTCGATATTAAACAAGCAACAACAATTTTATTGTAAAGTTGTTAAAATACAAGCAAATCCAACTGAACTATTGTTTTATGTATATATTTTGTCTAACAACATAAATTTACATCTTGTTGATCCCTTATCTATCAATGAAATTATGAGCTTTCCATTGCACTGAACCAAGAAAAATGAATTTGATTACCTACTTATATCAACATAACCTATCCAGTGATGAACTCCTACTATTTTATATGTCCTCTATTGATTGATAGAAACGACTAACACATAAAAAGTCCTCTGGTAATTGGAAAACATGCAAATTGCGACATAAATATTTTAATAGAAGTCTAACAATCAATAAGCCAACCAGTTATAATTATACTATGTTTAGTCTCTCTGAGAATTTCTCTCATGCTTTCTGTAATGGGGGTCATATGCCACCAGGATAATTGATGAGAAGCATCCAAGGACTATGAATGACAAGTAGCTCCAAATGATTTTGGACCTAGGGTGCATGCCTTAAATGTGGTGTTGGTGTCAATTACACTAACCAAGGTTCAGTTTCCCTTCCCATCCAAAAAAAACCCAAGGCACCGGCCTGACAAAGTATAACTTTGTCAGGAATACCTGCGACACAAATGAGGTCTCACCCGAGATAACTATGGGGACTGCAAGAAGAAGGCTTGTGGAGTTATAGAAGGGGATTTATTCATTGAAAAGTTTAAACATACTGATCAAATGAACCAAATAGATGGAAATCCATTGACACATATACAATAGGTAAATCATACATGTCCAAATTGTGTATACCATCATTATTATCAGCATTCTGCACTATTATATCAATATCAGTTGCAGAAAACTCATCAAAATGCATACAAAATATAAATAGACATTATACACACATAGATTTAATGTGGAAACCCATATAGTTAAAACCACAAAATCACTCTTCATCTGGCATGAGTCATGTTTAGAATGCTTTTTGTCTGGTTCAACAGAACTTATCACACGATGAACTCCAACTGTCCTATAAGTCATCTATTGATTGATAGAAACGACTGAGACATAAAAAGTCCTTTGCTAATTGGAAAACATGCAGATTGAGATATAAAGATTTTAATAGAAGTCTAACAATCAATAAGACAACCAGTTATAATTGTATTATCTTTAATCTCTCTGAGAATTTCTCTCATGCTTTTTGCAATGGGGACCATTATATGCCACCAGGATAATTGATAAGAAGCGTCCAAGGACTATGAATAACAAGCAGCTCCAAATAATTTCAGACCTAGGGTGCTTTCCTTAAATGTGGTGTTGGCGTCGATTACACTAACCCAGGTTCAATTTCCCTTCCCGTCCAAAAAAACCAAGGCACCTTCATAACAAAGTATAACTTCGTCAGCAATGCCTGCAACACAAGTGAGGTCTCACCTGAGATACCTATGTGGACTGTAAGAAGAAGGCTTGTGGAGTTATAAAAGGGGATTTATTCATTGAAAAGTTTAAACAGAATGATCGAATGAAGCAAATAGATGGAAAATCGTTGACACATACATAGTCGGTAAATCATACATATCTAAATCGTGTATACCAACATTATTATCAACATTCCACAATAATATATAAATATCAGTTGCAACAAACTCATAAAAATGCATACAAAATATAGACAGACATTATAGACACATAGATTTAATGTGGAAACCCATACATTTAAAACCACAAAAGCACTCTTCATCTGGCATGAGTCGTGTTTATAACATTTTTTGTTTGCGCACACAACGTGCAAACATAACTCAAGATCTCCTTACAATGGATAAGTGTCCTCTAAATTTGTCATGCTCTCATATATTCCAAACCAACCTAACCTCTTGTCTTCATGTATATCCATCATCCATCATGCATCATCTTCCTCATCCCATCGTCTGCCATCTACACAGCTTATGGATCGACCTTACATACTTTTCTACGACTCTTATTCTAACGTTCCACTAGTTCTCAACTAACAGGCGACTAGTTCTTCTAACTAACTCAAAAAATACCTCTACATTTATATAGGATCTATCGACCCAGTTTACATTGATGTCCATTCCAAAAATACACTACTTTTCTAACTTAATTTGTTGTTACATTTAGTGTTTCCTCAAAAATAGGTTGAATTCCCATATTTGACTTAATCTCTCATTTTCTGTGGTGGCCATGTTTGCCTTGCAACCAGATTCTTCAAAAATTATGGTCAAGAATCTTATGCACCTTTCCAGGGCCAACTGGCCTCGAACACTCACTTGTGTCTCATCCTGAGCCACTTCATCTAGAAATATCGGTCACATCGATTTTGTTCTGAAGAGTCTTGCATATTTTCATCACTTATTCCGCTTGTCATTGGCCATCTTATTTGACTTGCTTAATATTTTCCACAAGTTCAACACCGATAGGTTCCAAACTATCCACTTCTGTTGCACCTGCTCGTGTACTGTGTGGATGGTCCCTGCAACCTGTTTTCCTTCAGCCTGGAAATATCGGTCGCATCGATTTTGTTCTGAAGAGTCTTGCATATTTTCATCACTTATTTCGCTTGTCATTGGCCATCTTATTTGACTTGCTTAATATTTTCCACAAGTTCAAAACCGATAGGTTCCAAACTATCCACTTCTGTTGCACCTGCTCGTGTACTGTGTGGCTGGTCCCTGCAACCTATTTTCCTTCGGCCTGGATCTCTATGACACACTCAATTCGACGTTGTAGTTATTTTCACAGTTTGAAAACCTACTATTGTAATGTTTTCAAGTCATCAAGCTTGGTCATTTTCTCGATCAGTGGCAATGTGTTCAATGTGTTTCTCAACCTGGTCCTATTTTCCTCCGTAGTATGAATTTGATCTATTACTTTCTCCAATTCTACAATGTCCATCAAGGTTTCCCATGAATGAGAAACATGCATATATGTTTTGGAAGCAAGTGCCTTAGCCTCGTGAATAATCTACACATTTTCACTTACTACCTTTTGTCACTCTTCTAGTATTTCAGGGGTTGTATTAGGAATCATATTTGCTTCTTAACTTGGTAATGCATTGGAAGAAGCAAGCAACTACTTCCCCAAGACAAATAACTTAGGCCTTTTTGGAGTATTTCAGGTGTAACTCTTACCTAGGGAATATTTTGGCATGCGAATGCGACATCTTGCACTAGTTGCTTCGTGTCCTACTGCCATCTTTGTGTGTTCTATTGTCTCTTGCACTTTTATCAGGAGATACATGATGATATTCTTTGAATTATTTTTATTTTCAACTATTGCATGCTCTCTCTCCTTTATATCGTCTACTGCATCCTATTGAATATTGTGCAGTACAAACATAGGGATCATAGAAAGGTCGACACTTATGTGACCAATATCCTTGATCATGTTATTATGTTTAGGTGTGCCCAAATGAAGTTCCTTCAAATACACTTGAACCTTTCGATGTTGTTTAGGTAATGGTACTTCGCTTGGTATATCCTCAGAAGGACCGAATTGTTACGATTGCGACTTGAATGGGTTTCGACTGACCACTACTCTATCTTATTTTACAATGACACGGAGAGTCTACAGTAAGTCAATGATGCGTCCCACCAACAATGTATTCTGTTCATTGATTTTTTGGCGAGTTTCATTATCAAGTTCCATCATTCAATCAACAATCAGATTATAGTCATCATCTATAAAGACACCATCTCCGTATTTTTTACATCCTTCTGTTTCTTGTAACTTTTATTTGTCTTGTCATATTCTTTTCTCTTTTCTCCCAGTTCAGGATTTGTTAGGGTCACAATGGATTGTTCCTTGCTTCCATAGGAGAAATTGGGGGATATTTCTTCTTCCTGTTGATCTCCTCCTTGAATTCTCGATGTTCCATCCTATCATGGGTTAGTCTCAACAGATATTTGGTCATCTGTGATAGGTTGTATCAATTTATTGGCCGGTCCTGAATGATCATCTCAATTTCTTGTTCTTTCAACCAAAATTCAGTGGTCAACCATTTACACTTGATGTATTATTGTGGTTGCACCTATTTATGGTGATTTTCTACATAATATCTAATTACATTTCAGTACCACTTGAAAATATCTACAGTAATCCGTGATTGGTTCCCAATGTGATGCTTTAGTGCATTAGCATGTCAATGAAACTCAATATTATGTTTAGTTTTTTTACACATATTCTTACTATCATACCACACTTGATGGTAGTGTGCTCCCCGACATGGAGCATGCACATCCATCCCCTAGTAGTTTGGTAGTTCAAATCACGTGACAAAGGATAATAAAATTAGAAGCCATGAATAAGTAAAGGGATTATATTTCTCATGGGCATCGATGGCATTTGCTAATAGTTCATTCAACCGATGGACAGACCAATTCATCTGCACGCCAACACTACACTACTCTACTGCAATAATGATACTGACAATGCACTGGTTCGGTCACATCTTTTTAAGAATCTTCTTAGAGAGAAATTTTGTTGTGAATTGAACACATGTATCATTGACATAGGGAATACAAATCCCTTTTCATCTCTTGCAAGGTTATATTTTTCCTTCATTTGATCGACTAGGGCTAGATCTTGCTCCTTTCCTGTAAACACCACTATTGGGTCGAACCCTCCCTTAGGAATTCAAATGATTGTAGAAATCAGTTCGAGGTCTAGTGAAATGTGATCCTCCAATCATAAGAATCCTACTTTAAATAAAACTAACAATTTCTTGATGCACATATTGACTTACACTATGTGACCAAAATGGGGCATATAAATCAAAGACAAAATGCCCGAATTTTCTAGTCCTTGAGCCCACTCCGTAGGAATGATTTGAATAGGCCCTCCTACAACGAATTGTATATAGGTCATGTATGACAACGTGTTCTCAAAAAATCATGATACGTAAATGCAATATTTTTTAGTTTTTCTAGAATGTATGTCGTAACATGTACACCATTTGGGTTGGTTGGCTTGACCAGTGGATACTTATAATTCTTGTGAATGAATACATTAGGAACCTCATATTTTATTGGGGGAATGTATCCTAGTAACATGGACATTGAACTAGATCCTAGTGCTTCAGAATCATGGGTATCTTTGAACCTCTATTCATGAAAAATGCCACGTCCAGTCGTTCGCTTCCTTCTTGGTGGATTGATTGTGACCAGTTGTGACACAACTTATGAAGATTCTTAGACAATGGGTATTGTAGGAGGGAATCCATACTAGATTATTGGATAGTGTTTCTACATGAGATAGGGATTTCCATATAAACAAACCTCTCTTGCTTCAAAGAGTTCACAGACAGATAGTTTTGCTCAAGAAACTTCACAGTTTGATATAATGAGTAACAAACTATTATTTGAGAATGGAATAGGATTCCACGGGGAATAAGTAATTCAATCACACGGTTCGAAAATAAATTGAAAATGTTGCGGCTAATCCTATCACATGGGTCAATATTTAAAAATATTTTGATAAACTGCCAACCTAAACATCACTTCACCATTCATAAAAGAAGGTATTGATTAGGCATTAATGGTTGACGTGACAAAAAACCACACCATTAAAATATCTCGTTACTTCAACTTAACTGCACTCCAACTGAATCTATGGATATACATGTAGTATGTGACAATATTTTTTCGTGCGACAGATGTATAGTCTGCAAAATAATTTTAAATTGTGACAAAAATGTAATTGTATAAGATTTCATTTCTTTTTATTTTCAGTCAAGAGAAGTACATCTATCCTAATAAGGTTTCAGCTGAATTCCATTCACCAACCCATCGAAGGGTGTATCGTAAAAATTTTGTAACTGGAACACACCACCATAAATGATATGATTGACAACATATGGTCCCATTCAGTGTGTTCAGATCTTGCCAAGATGTTTAAAAAATTTACTGTCATATAGGAGTGTAAAATCACATATTTGAAATTGTGTGAACTTGATATGTCATTTGTTCCAAGCATTTTGTCACTCCTTCTTGACGTGCTAATGAAAAACTACAATGAAGTGATCCTCCTCCATTTGTACCAACTAACAATATTTCTTCAACGGTGCCAAAATATGTCATCTCAGTAATCACAGCTATTCTGAGACTAGGTACAATATATTCTAGAGGCATGACGACCTCTTGTCCATAAACCAATTTGAATGGTGTCTATCCTGCCAATTTTTTTCATGTACTTGTGCAATAATCCCATAATACTGTAGGAATCTCGTGATACCAATTGACCCTCTGAACATTACAGATTTTAGTCAATGCATTCTATAAGATATTATTAAACCCCTCAACAATGTCATTTTCTTGTGGGTGATCTAGTGTTTCCTTTTATTGTTGAATATTAAAATCCTCAGTTATTTTTTGAATTAATTGATTAACAAAGTGTGTACCTTGGTTGCTTATCAAACATTTTGGGCATCCAAAACTAGTTACATGGTCAAATATAAATCTTGCAACAATCGCAGTAGTACAATATATGTCTGGTGCTTCTTTTCCCCACCTGGTTAAGTAGTACGTCGTATTGATTATATATCATATCCCTGTTCATTTTCCTAGTGGGTTAATGGGACCCAAAAAATCAACATCTCGTTTATCAAATGGCTGCGAAGTTACTTATCGTACCAATGAAATTTCATCTCGTATTCATGATTTTTCCATTCGTTGACAACTATCACATTTTCAACAATAGTCTCTAGTGTATGCATGAAGAGTAGGAAGCCATAATCCTTCTAGGAAAATATTGTGCACTGTTTCTTTTTTTTCATAGTGGCCTCCCATGAGACAAACATGTGCTTCATTCAGCACCATCAATCACTCATGTTCCAAGACATAGCAACAGAGTATTTCATCTGATCCCATGTTATATAACTTCCCAATGACTAGCTAGAAATCTACAACTTTTACAACTAATTATTTACTTTTTGTTGTACCGAATCCTTTTGGTGTATATCCTATAGTGAAGAGATGTACAGTGTCTTTGTAGTGATCATCAATCATTTTGAATAAAAACAAATGTGCATCGGGAATATTGTAATCTAAACTAGTAGGACCTTCTCCACTTTCTAACCCCTTTTCCACTTTCTAACCTCAACGAATGGTTGGTCTTGCATTTAGTCCTTCTGGCTTGACAATAATTTCAAAGTCAAATTCTTGGATTAGTAGAATTCATCGGCAGAACTCCCCACCCCCCCAACACTAGAAGAATGGTCTGTAAACATCTTGAAATCACCACCTAGTAAATAATGTCGAAATTTATGTAGAGCATAGACCATAACATGTACCCCCCTCTCAGTAGTTGTATAGTTACTTTCTACCATTAATAGTTTTCTACTAGAAAATGCAATGGGGTGATCAAGAGAAATCTCACCTGGTCGTGCAAGTACTACTTTGAGTGCGATAGATGACGCGATGACATGTACATGAAATTCCTTTTTCCAATATAGAAATACCAATATAGTGTTTGACACCATCTTGTATTTGAGAATATCTAGACTCTTTTGACACTGGTCATTCCATTTGAATTTAACAACTTTCTTCAACAATTTTTCCATTGGAGTCGTGACCTCGAAATAACCCCAAATAAAAAAATGAAATACCTTGTATGTCCCAAGTTAGTTCTTAATTGTTTAGCTAGTGTGGGTGAGGATAGTTCGACAATAATTGCAATCTTGGTAGGGTCCATCAATATTTTGTCTCCACATACCACATGACCCAACAAGATACCAAATGAATCATAGAAAATACACTTCTTCAAATTAAGAGAAATATGGAACTGTCTACACTGCTCCAACATAATTTTAAGATTCTCATTATGATCTTTAACTAGCCCATATACCGTCCAATCATCAATGTATACCTCAATAAATTTATGGATTAAGTATTTTCAAGAGGCTACTACTATTCTAGAAAAACTATCAGGTGCATTCTTAATTCCGAATGGCATTACCATATATTGGATGCAACCCCATTTTGTCGAAAAGGTTGTATTGTACCGATATTCTTTTTGAATTAGTAGTTGATGTTACCAAGAGAATCCATCTGTAAATGAGTACACTTCTTACTCTCCTACGCTTCCCAAAAATTCATATGTGAAAGGTGTAGGAAATGGATCATGCAGGCGGGCATCATTTATTTTCTGTAGGTCGACACAAATACAAACTTTACCAGTTTTCTTATCTTGAACAACCATAGGGATAATCCATTATGATTCCTCGATGTTTTTTATAATGCATGTGTATAGCATTCTATCTAACTCTTCTTTTACGTTATGCTTAAATATCATATTAAGTCTATATGGTCATCTATTGATATGTTTGATGTCGGGTTTTAGGGGGGGTATTCATTTGTCCTAGATAACCATTAATACCCTTCATTTTCGACAACTTAGTTGGGAATAGATCCCGTAATTCATGCAATAAACTTTTACTCTTCCCTACTATCTCATCATCCCAATACTCCCCAATATTGGCAGATTTTAGGATCAATGGAGAACCAATATTTATCTCTTTTTTTTCATAGGATTCATAAATTTATCATTTGATAAGAATGATCCCTTCACTTTTTTACTACTCTTAGATTCAGGAATATGTATATCATGTGGATTATAATCTTTAGGCTCACTAGTTATGTTACATTGTTCCATCCAATTACGGAATGTCACACTGTTCTGAGTAAAACTTGACATTGGAACATGGATGTCTTCAAAATATTGGTTATGATAACTTGAAAAGTATCATCAACCATCGGTCTGTCATATGAAAAGCTAAAATTATGGGTGAATCTAGAAGCTATCTCTTCCCATTCTATAGTTTCTTGTCGCAACTCAACCTATGTATACCGGTTTCTTGGTATCATGTCTTAACTATATATAAATTTATGAACCCATATTTGTCGCGGCGATTTATTCCATGTCACATGAAAATTTTCATTGTTGTCAACAAGATTAATCAATCCCATATGTTTCTAGCTAGTATAAGAAATATTTTCACCAAATCTANATGAACCCATTTTTGTCGCGGTGATTTATTCCATGTCACATGAAAATTTTCATTGTTGTCAACAAGATTAATCAATCCCATATGTTTCTAGCTAGTATAAGAAATATTTTCACCAAATCTAATTTCTAGTAACCATTGACATTGGGAACATTTTGAAATAGATTTCTTATGAGAAACCTGCCACCTAGCGGGTGTAGATTTCAACGCAACATCCAATGTTAAAAGGCGTTGAGGATCTGAGACTTTTTCTTCAAATTTTGTAATGAATGCATCTAAGTTAGGTAGTCCTTCATAGGTAGGTAGATCACATATTGAGTTCCTACTCGTTGTATAGATTTNGAGCATCTGAGACTTTTTCTTCAAATTTTGTAATGAATGCATCTAAGTTAGGTAGTCCTTCATAGGTAGGTAGATCACATATTGAGTTCCTACTCGTTGTATAGATTTCATGATTCTTGCACACTTCTGCAATAAGACTTCATGTAGTCTATTCTTCCAATTCTCCATATATTCTCCTAAGTATGATGAACATGAACTAATAGTTTTCCAATTTAAATTTCCATTAGCTGTTGAGTTGACATGGTCGTCCATTGTAGAGGAAATATTGTAAATATTATCGAGGTATCATTCTTGTCCTTCAATTTTTACTTGATTGACATATCTCTGTCCTTCCAAAGGATCAATTGGAGTGCCCACCCATAGTTCTGTATCTTCAAATGATAATATTATGTTCTTAAAATTTATGGATGTTTAATTGTGGATAGCCTAGTCAATCCCCAGAACTGCTAAGAACATATTTGTATCATGGACAATATATTTGACATCAAAATATGTGTAGGTCCCAAGTCCTTTCAATTGTGGCAGTTGACCAGAAGGAAAGAGTTTCAATTGATTGGTTAAATGCAAATGAACATGAGACCATACTAGTATTTGCTTTCACATGCTTTCCCATGTTGGTCTTGTTAAAATATTAACATCTTACCCCAAATCCAATATAATTAAATCCACATCATATTAACCTATCTGAGCATTCATTTCTAACTCTTGACCCGTCTTCAGTCTTTTACCAATATGGTTAACTTTTTTCTCTGGTCACATACATGGATGAGATTCTTCTATTAGAGACAATAGTTCTTCGAAAGCATACTTATCCTCTATAAGTGTTAAACAACTCTTAAATAAATTATTCATCTTTCTTAATTTCTTTGTCGTCTTTCTTTGAAATGTCTGAACAAAACTTATGAGCATTTACAAGATTGGTCCATCATCTAATACTAGAGATATAATAGATGTTTACGCATGATTTCTTTCAATGAAGTCATCAAGTGCATCAAAGAAGACCCCTTTTTCTTTATGGGTGTTAAACGACACTTTCTTTTGTGTCGTCGGTCAAACTCTCGTATTTACCCATGGTTCTCCTTGATCGCCTCCAATCACAGTTCCTCCTCTTGTTAGAATAACAATATTAGGTTCCCAAGGTTTGACATAAATATTATGAATATTTCTGTTTGCATTTGGAGGTTTGTTTTGTTCTCCCATTATTCTAGACTTCCATTTAGCAATCAACTATGGGAACTCTTCGACAATGTGGTCGAATGATTTACAATATGAACATGTCGATGTACAATTAGTGGAGTCTCTAAAAAAATGTCCCCATTATCGACAATTATAGAAAATAATTGGGCCCCTCCCACAACCAAATCCTCCTCCTCCTCCTTGGCCTCTAAAAGGACCATCCCACTTTGGGTGAGGGTATTATGCATGAGCTCACTCAGCTTGCATCTATTCATCATTTTTCATCAAATATATGTCGAACATCTTCTCTTGTAGTAACTAGTATACTCGATAGTATTTCTCATTACGGCACAAAGTTTGATGGAATTTACAATATTAACTATAAGCTTTTCTTACTATCTTCTATTGATATAAACATTCCTCCCATCAATGACCTATCATATGGAAAATTTGACACCATGGCATCCCTTATGAACTTATTGGGTTCGTTGCTCCTGATGCAAGATAATTCGAGAAACTTGGACATGAATCTTTATGATGTCCTTCATCTCAACATCTCATACACTAAATATCCTCCTAGATTTATTTTCATTTCTTGACATCTTGTATTTACAATGTTAGATTGCCTAGTTGTGATTGAATTTTCATAATTCCCCCACCAATTTATCAAACTGATGAAGCTTCCAATTTCATATCAAGCTCAAGAACACATATATGTGGTAGCATCACATCAATGAACTATTCCTTATGCTAAACATCTGACATCTGGAAACTCACTTTAGCCATCATAGTCTTAAACCTTTTGTCGAAGTTTCAGATAGACTCAATCGACAAATTTGTGATTTCTTTTAATTCTATGATACATTGTGACTCATACTTGGGTTTCTTATATTCATCTATCAATCCAGTTCATATATGATCTAATGACTTATGAGTGATTCCTCTGGGAAGCACAAAAAATTTCATGTACTAGTCAAGATCACGACCTCTAAAGATGTGATCATCTGGGTTCTTTTTATAGCTTCGTCCTAGACCTTTCTCAATGTCCATACTAATTCACACAAGAACCAATCTTGCTTAGAGTGTTCCAACCCTTTCTCGTTGAATATATGAAACTTTATGTCACATCCAGACATTTTGTGTACTTGTGGTGTTACGGAATTGGAATTAAATGTTCCACTAGTATGAAATCCCTAACTACTATCTTTGCAATTACTATCTCTATGATTTGGAAAGTCACGGTTCGATGCACTTTTAGGTCTTACCTCAAATGCTAGACATGTATGCAGGATTCTCAGTATGTCATAGTCCTAGTCTAGATATGGAAATTCCTCTTCGTCTTCATAGATAAGATGATATTCCTCCTCTTCATCACAAGATTCTTTGTCAATATGTGGTTCCAACTCACTGTGCCTTCTTATGGTTACGCTGCAACTTTCTATTCTTATCATAGTACTTCTTCTCTTTCTGAGCTAAAATATTCTTCCACTCCTTAGGTGGCCATCCTCTTCCTTTGTCTCTCTATTGGTCGGAAACATCTCAGCTTATTCTAACTATCTTATCCAATCCTTTCCACTGACATTAACCCAGGTCCTTTGCACACATTGGTTTTCTCGTCCAACTCCATCCTCATGATCCCTTTTTCACATACCAACATTTTTATCCACAATTTTAAAGATTTCAGGTATTGACGTCAAGTTTCTTAGAAGAACTCCATTTATGCTTCACTATATGATTTGATTATGTTGATTGCAATGTTAGTAATATATCCCTCCAAAATTCTATCAACCCAGAAGTCGACATTCCTAGAGATAGGATTATTGAATATTTCCAACCGTTGGATTAGATGAGGAGTCCACTCTGTGGGTTCTCCTCCCTGAAAATTGTTCCTCTGAGTTGGTACCTTCACAAACCATTCATAAAATAGAATAACAAGTTAACTAAAGAAAATTTCATGAATATCTGAGTAAATATACCTTTCTAACCATGTCATCGAATTCCATCATGATCCATTAATTTATTCTTGTGCAAATCCTCTTGCTTTATAGTCCACCTAATCTTACATATATGGCTTCGTAGGGTTCCAAAATATGTCCCCTTCACATTGATCCCAGTCTTGACAACAGAACCATTTGTTGGAATCAATTCCACTAACCCAAGTTCAGTTTTTCCTACCTGTCCAAGAAAATCCAAGGCACCAATCGGACAGAGTATAACTATGTCAGAAACACCTACGACGCAAGTGAGGTCTCACTCGGGATACCTATGGGGACTACAAGAATGAGGCTTTTGCAATTATAGAAGGGGATTTCTTCATGGAAACGTTTAAACCGACAAATCAATCAAAGCATATGGATGGGAAACCATCGACACATACGCATTGCTCTTCATCTGGCATGAGTCGTGTTTAGATCAATTTTGGTCTGTGCACACAGCCTGCAGACATCTCTCAATATATTCTTATAATGGATGAATTTCCTCTACAATTCTCATGCTCTCATATATTCCAATCCAACCTAACCTATTTTTTTCATATATATCCATCATGCATCATCTTCGGCATCCTATCGTTCCTCATCGGCACACAACTTATGGATCAACCTTATATACTTTTCCACGGTTCTTTTTCTAAATGTCAACTAGTTCTCAACTAATAGTCGATTGGTTCTTTTTGCTAACCCAATAAATCCCGTTACATTTATATAGGCACTATCAACCCATTTTACATTCATGCTCATTCCCAAAATAAACTATTTATCTAACTTAACTCGTTCTTTACATTTAATGTTTCGTCAAAAACATGTCGAATTCCTGCTTACTCTCTCCTTTTCTGTCACGACCTTGTTAAGATTGCGACTAGATTTTTCAAAACTTACTGTCAAGAGTCTTATTTAATTTTCTAAGGTCAACATGTTTCATAGTTTTGATGCTCTCGTTGTTCCAGCACCATGCATATGCTCTACCGAGCCCCAAAACATAATTAATGATTTGTATACCATGAATAACATAAAAACTTAGTGTAAGAGTCTTATGCACTTTCCCAAGGTCAACATGTTTCATGGTTTTGATGCGCTCGTGGTTCCAGCACCAATGCATATGCTCTGTCGAGCCCCAAAACATAATTAGTGATTTGTATACCATGGAGAACATAATTAAGGAGTAAGCTATATACCCGACCATTTGCA
>LPNX010939043.1:0-16840 GCA_001517045.1 Pseudotsuga menziesii
TGCAGTTACCCATTCTTCCTTCTCTTTGGCTTGTTCATAATTTAATGGCTCTATGACATTCATTATACTAGTCATCAAGGCATAATCTCTAAACTTTACTCGAGGATGAGTTTGACGAGATGACCTTCTAGGTACTGCAGTAACTGTTGGGGTTCCATCCATAATTCTTCTGTCTTTTGTTGTTTCATCATCTGAAGCGGTATCACTCATGCTTGATTCTTGTTCTTGAACTTGCTGTTGTTCTTGCACTTGCTGTTGATCCTGCACTTTTTGAAGAATTTTATCTATTTTGACATGCTCATCTGGGATCAGTTCATCATTAGCATTATTCATCCTATTACACATATCTGTATTTTCATGAAATACAACATCTCTACTAGCAATCAATTTGTGTGAACTAGGATGAAAGAGTTTATATGCTTTATGATCATCACAGTAACCAACAAAGATACATTCTATGGATTTTGCATCCAATTTCCTTCTGTCATCTTTAGGTATGTGTGCAAAATCCCTAGAACCAAAGATTCTTAAATGACTAATTACAGGTTTATAGCCATAAAAGACTTCAAATAGGGTTTGAAGTTATAGTTTCTTTGTTGGACTTCTATTCTTTAAGTACATAGCAGTGTTTATTGCCTCATCCCAAAAACCATTAGAAATGTTCTTACCTTAGAGCATGATGCGAGCACATTCCACCAATGTTCTGTTTTTCCTCTCAGCAACTCCATTTTGTTGAGGTGTATTAGTGACTACGAATTGTTGTTGGATTCCATTTTCTGTACAATGTCTTCTAAAAGCTCCAGAAGTGTACTCACCACCTTGGTGCGATCTGAGGATTTTAATGTATTTACCTATCTGCTTCTCGACTTTGATTCTAAATTCCTTGAAGTATTCGAATACATCGCTTTTCCTTCTGATGAAGTAAGCCCATGTGAACCTGGATCTGTCATCAACAAATATCAGAAAGTACCATGCACCACCAAGTGATCTGGTCTGCATAGGTCCACATACATCAGTGTGTATTAGCTCAAGGAGTTCAGTCTATCTCTTCTCTTCATGGTTAGGAAATTCATTTCGGTGTTGTTTCCCAAGTGCACAAGCAACACATTCAATATGATCATTTTTTATAACAAGAAGACCCTAAACCATCGACTTTTTTCGTAATAATATGAGATCATTCTGATTGAGGTTTCCATACCTTTGATCCCACAATTCGACATCTAAAATAGTTGATGCTGCTAGTGCCTGGTGGTTTCCCTTAATTGCATCCAGTTTGTACAATCCACCAAGTCTGGATCCTGTCGCTATTACCCTGTAATGATCTTGAACATCTTTCACATGACACTTGTATTTATCAAATTCAACTTTCATATCATTATCGGTGATAGCGGAAACAAATATTAAGTTCTTTTTTATGCCGGGAACATACATCACATTATGTATCTGTTTGAACTGTCCATCAGGTAGGTTAACACTTATCACTCCATAACCTAGGACTTTGTGAGACCTATTATCACCTAGATAGATGTGTGTGCCATCAGACTTTTCATAATAGTCATCATACCAATCTTTATTACAAGACATGTGGGCAAATGCACCTGAATCTATGAACCATGCATTTTCATCGTCTGTCTCAGCAGACAAAGCATGTTAAGATATAAACAGTCTTAGGTTTTTAAATCCATTTACATCTGGGGTGTCTTTTCTAACATAATTTCCATTATGTTTTCTATATCTGTTATTGGAATCATTGTTTATCTTCTTAAAACAATCTCTAGCTATGTGACCTGATTTGCCACAATAATGGCATACATAATCTTTATTAGCACTAGAGTCATTGCGTGGCATACCTCCGTGTATTGCACAAAACTTGCATATGTATGGATTCCAGTGATTGCCTCTGTGTGGGTATCTGCCTCTTGCCATCAACACCTGATTTGGAGTCTGAGATTCAGGCTCATACATCTTCATCTTTTCTTCTTCTTGTATTAGGATTCTGCCAAGCTCTGTAAATGTAGAAGGGGTCTGTCTTGCTGCAAGTGATGAGATGAATATTTTGTAATCTGGCAACAGAACCTTTAATGTGATAGATACCATATCAGTACTAGATACTTCTTCACCTATGTCACCGAGATTATCTCAAAGGTCTTTGATGCGGGAGAGATATTTATTCATAGTTTCATTCACATCCATATTGATAGACAATAATTTGGTCTTTAAAAACAAAATTCTATTAGATTCAGATGTCTCATACAGACCTTTCAACTTGTCCCGTGTGTCTTTGGATGTCTTTGAATTTCAGATGTGAGGTATGATGTTGTCTTTTATAGACCTATGAATCAAAACCTTTGCTTGAGTTTCCCTCGAGTTCCAATCAAAGAGAGACAATGGATCTGTAGGCTTCTGTTCATCCCCTTTCACAATCAACCACAAGCTAAGAGCTTCAAGCACAATAATCAGCTTGAATTTCCAATTTACATAATTTTCCCCATTTAATGTTGATGCTTCAGTAATATATAAATCGGCCAATGACATATCTGCCATTTTTATTGAAGTGAAAGGCAAATAATTTCACCAAGACAAGGAGAAAAAAAATTATTTTCTCACCTCTTTGATAAACTTCACTGCAATATCCCGGTGCTCACCACCTGGTAAATTCCGTGCCGGCAAGAAAACGGTGTAAGACACCCTCTGCGGTGCTTTTCTATGCCGAGTGACAAGAGTCGTTCGCTGCTCTTTCTCTTGCCTTATAGGCGTCGTTCGCTGCTCTTTCTCTTGCCTTATAGGCGTCGTGGGCTCTCAGTTTTCTCCTCCAGGCAGCATCGTCGGTGCTCTGAAGGCAATGGGAGAAGCGTCGGTCTCAATAGAGCAAGAGAGAAAAAGATTGTATTTGATTTCCTTCTAACACAAAACCCACGTGAAAACCCAGCGCAGACTTTAAAAAAAAAACATTTACACGCTGGAGAAAACAAAACTACATGTTGCTCCATGTATTGCTGTGAGCGTGAGCTCTCTCTTCACCTCCACGCATGCGATGGCAGTCACCAAAAAGAAAAGAAAAAATTGCACCGATTTGGCAACGTTTTTCTTCATTTGACCAGCAATCTCCTTCGAATCATGAGCAGTGATCTCCTTTGAAGTGATCAAATACCATCTTACACTCTTGCCCAGCATTGCAACTAGCTCTCCCATCAATGATCAACAACAACAACTCAGAATTAGAATTCAACAATTTTCCTTCTTCAACACAAATAGGCATTCAACGAAGGAGCTCCTCCACACACTATCACTCACAGCAATTTTATGGTTCCCTCACAACAGCCCACAACTTGGCTCTGATACCAATTTAGAGAAACCAATAGAGCACAAAGGCTCGCTCAAACACACAGGAGGAGAAACACTCAACTCAATTTTATCCAGTAATAGAGGTTACATATATAGTAAAGTGAAACCGAATCTAGATCCAATAAATGTGGATCAGATCCACCAGCTTAGGAGCTTGTTGAACAAGAACAAACGAATATAGAAAACACATGAAGATATTTCTGCATGAAATCTAACAAACTCCCTTAATGCAGAAATGGATTTTTGAAAACACCTAATTTCTTCCTAAGATCCTCAAAATGCCTTCCAATTGGTTTAGTAAACACATTAGCAACATTTTCACTTGTGTTACAATAGATGAGATCCATTTCTTGAGACTCAATCTTTTCTCTGACAAAGTGATGCTACAGCTCAATATGTTTAGATCTGGCATGATAGACTGGATTGTGTTCCAGCCTAATTGAGCTTTGATTGTCACATTGGATTCTGGTAGCTTGTTTTTGTTGTATTCCAACTTCTTCAAGAATGGCCCTCAACCAAATGGCTTCACAAGTAGCACTGGTTAACGCTTTGTATCCAGCTTCTATGGATGACAAAGAAACAGTTGGTTGTTTCTTACTGCTCCATGATATGACTACCAAACCAATGTTAAAGGCATATCCAAAAGAGGATTTTTTGTCATCAGGATTTCCTGCCCAGTCAGAGTCAGAGTAACCTACCAACTAAACATCAGATACATCAGTGTATAAAAGACCATAATCAACATTTCCTTTTAAATATCTTTGGACCTGCTTTGCAACTTTCCAATGTGTTTCGCATGACTTAGCCAAGAACTAACTAAGGATGCTAACAAAGTATGATAGATCTGGCCTTGTAGTAGTGAGGTAGTTCAGACTACCCACTAGTTGACGATACAAAGTACCATCAGTTTCTTTAGATCCATCACTGTTGTATAATTTGACATTTTGATCCAAAGGAGTGGATACAGATTTGCATTCACTCATTTGAAACATGTCAAGTATCTCCCTTGCATATTTGCTTTGAGTGATGAATGTTGTACCAGATTCTTTCCAAAAAGCAATGCCTAAACAATAATGTAAGTCACCCAGGTCTTTCATTTCAAATTCATGTGACAAATTACTTTTAATATCTGCAACTAATTGATATGCTCCACCTGTAATGATAAGATCATCCACATATAGGCATATCAAGCAAACATTTCCCTATTTATCTGATTTTATATATAAACTTGAATCATTTTTACTTTTGAGAAATCCTTGTTGTTTGAAGAAGGTGTCAATCTTGATATACCATGATCTAAGAGCATGTTTCAGTCCATAGATCGCTTTCTTTAACCTGTACATAAGTTGCTCATGTCTTTTCTGAACAAAACCTTCAGGCTGCACTAAGTATACATCCTCTTTTAAATCACCATTTAAAAATGCAGATTTGACATCTAAATGGTGTATTCTCCAGTTATGTTTAGTAGCTAGTGCAACTAACAATCTGATAGTGTTTAACTTAGCTACTGGTGCATATGTCTCTTCAAAGTCAATCCCCTCTTGCTGAGAATAACCCTTTGCAACTAATCTTGCCTTGAACTTGTCAATACTACCATGTGCTTTAAGTTTATATTTGAATAGCCATTTTCATCCTATGGGTACTTTATCTTTGGGTAGTTCTACTAAATCCCAAGTTTTGTTTCTCATAATATAATTATATTCTTCATTCATTGCAGTTACCCATTCTTCCTTCTCTTTGGCTTGTTCACAATTTAATGGCTCTATGACATTCATTATACTAGTCATCAAGGCATAATCTCTAAACTTTACTCGAGGATGAGTTTGACGAGATGACCTTCTAGTTACTACAGTACCTGTTGGGGTTCCATCCATAATTCTTCTGTCTTCTATTGTTTCATCATCTGAGACGGTATCACTCATGCTTGATTCATGTTCTTGAACCTGCTGCTATTCTTGCACCTGCTGCCGATCCTGCACTTTTTGAAGAATTTTATCTATTCTGACATGCTCATTTGGGATCAGTTCATCATTAGCATTATTCATCATATTACACATATCTGTATTTTCATGAAATACAACATCTCTACTAGCAATCAATTTGTGTGAACTAGGATGAAAGAGTTTATATGCTTTATGATCATCACAGTAACCAACAAAGATACATTCGATGGATTTTGCATCCAATTTCCTTCTGTCATCTTTAGGTATGTGTGCAAAAGCCCTAGAACCAAAGATTCTTAAATGACTAATTACAAGTTTATAGCCATAAAAGACTTCAAATAGGGTTTGAAGTTCTAGTTTCTTTGTTGGACTTCTATTCTTTAAGTACACAACAGTGTTTATTGCCTCAGCCCAAAAACCATTAGAAATGTTCTTACCTTGGAGCATGATGCGAGCACATTCCACCAATGTTCTGTTTTTCCTCTCAGCAACTCCATTTTGTTGAGGTGTATCAGTGACTATGAATTGTTGTTGGATTCCATTTTCTATACAATATCTTCTAAAAGCTCCAGAAGTGTACTCACTACCTTGGTGCGATCTGAGGATTTTAATGTATTTACCTGTCTGCTTCTCGACTTTGATTCTGAATTCCTTGAAGTATTTGAATACATCGCTTTTCCTTCTGATGAAGTAAGCCCATGTGAACCTGGATATGTCATCAATAAATATCAGAAAGTACCATGCACCACCAAGTGATCTGGTATGCATAGGTCCACATACATCAGTGTGTATTAGCTCAAGGAGTTCATTCTGTCTCTTCTCTTCAGGGTTAGGAAATTCATTTTGGTGTTGTTTCCCAAGTGCACAAGCATCACATTCAGTATGAACATTTTTTATAACAGGAAGACCCTCAACCATCGACTTTTTCTATAATAATATGAGATCATTCTGATTGAGGTTTCCATACCTTTGATGCCATAATTCGACATATGAAATAGTTGATGCTGCTAGTGCCTGATGGTTTCCCTTGATTGCATCCAGTTTGTACAATCCACCAAGTCTGGACCTTGTCGCTATTACCCTGTAATGATCTTGGACATCTTTCACATGGCACTTGTATTTATCAAATTCAACTTTCATATCATTATCGGTGATAACAGAAACAAATATTAAGTTTTTTTTGTTTTTTATTCGGGCAACATACATCACATTATGTATCTATTTGAATTTTCCATCAGGTAGGCTAACACTTATCACTCCATAACCTAGGACTTTGTGAGACCTGTTATCACCTAGATAGATGTGTGTGCCATCAGACTTTTCATAATACTCATCATACCAATCTTTATTACAGGACATGTGGGCAGATGCACCTGAATCTATGAACCATGCATTTTCATCGTCGGTCTCAGCAGACAAAGCATGTTCAGATATAAACAGTCTTAGGTTTTTAAATCCATTTACATCTGGGGCGTCTTTTCTAACATAATTTCCATTATGTTTTCTGTATATGTTATTGGAATCATTGTTTATATTCTTAAAAAAATCTCTAGCTATATGACCTGATTTGCCACAATAATGGCATACAACATCTTTATTAGCACTAGGGTCATTGCGTGGCATACCTCTGTGTCTTGCACGAAACTTGCCTGTGTATGGATTCCAGTGATTGCCTCTGTGTGGGTATCTGCCTCTTGCCATCAACGCCTGATCTGAAGTCTGAGATTCAGGCTCGTACATCTTCATCTTTTCTTCTTCTTGTATTAGTATTCCGCCAAGCTCTGTAAATGTAGGAGGGCTCTGTCTTGCTGCAAGTGATGAGATGAATATTTTGTAATCTGGAAACAGACCCTTTAATGTGATAGATACCATATCAGTACTAGATACTTCTTCACCTATGTCAATGGGATTATCTCAAAGGTCTTTGATGCGGGAGAGATATTTATTCATAGTCTCATTCACATCCATCTAGATAGACAATAATTTCATCTTTAAAAACAAAATTTTATTAGAGTCAGATGTCTCATACAAACCTTTCAACTTGTCCCATGTGTCTTTGGATGTCTTCGAATTTCAGATGTGAGGCATGATTTTTTCTTTTATAGACATGCGAATCAAAACCTTTGCTTGAGTTTCCCTCGAGTTCCAATCAGAGAGAGACAACGGATATGTAGGCTTCTGTTCATCCCCTTTCACAATCAGCCACAAGCTAAGAGCTTCAAGCACAATAATCAGCTTGAATTTCCGATTTACATAATTTTCCCTTTTTAATTTTGATGCTTCAGTAATATATAAATCGGCCAATGACATATCTGTCATTTTTACTAAAGTGAAAGGCAAATAATTTCACCGAGACAAGGAGAAAAAATATATTTTCTCACCTCTTCGATAAACTTCACTGCAATATCCCGACACTCACTACCTGGTAAATTCCGTGCCGACAAGAAAACGGTGTAAGATACCCTCTATGGCGCTTTTCTATGCCGAGTGACAGGCGCCATTCGACACTCTTTCTCTTTCCTTATAGGCGTCGTGGGCTCTCAGTTTTCTCCTCCAAGCAGCACCGTCGGCGCTCCGGAGGCAATGTGAGAAGCGTCGGTCTCAATAGAGTGAGAGAGAAAAAGAATGTATTTGATTTCCTTTTGACACAAAACCCATGTGAAAACCTAGCGCAGACTTTAAAAAAAAAAAAAATTGACACGCTGGAGAAAACAAAATTACATTTTGCTCCACGTATTGCTATGAGCGTGAGCTCTCTCTTCACCTCCACGCATGCGATGGCAGTCACCAGAAGGAAAAAAAAATTGCACCGATTTGGCAACGTTTTTCTTCAATTGACCAGCAATCTCCTTCGAATCATGAGCAATTATCTCCTTTGAAGTGATCAGATACCATCTTACACTCTCGCCCAGCACTGCAACTAGCTCTCCCGTCAATGATCGACAACATCAACTCAGAATTAGAATTCAACAATTTTCCTTCTTCAACACAGACAGGCATTCAGCCAAGGAGCTCCTCCACACACTATCACTCACAGCAATTTTCTGGTTCCCTCACAATAGCCCACAACTTGGCTCTGATACCAATTTAGAGAAACCAAGGAAACCAACAAAGCACAAAGGCTCGCTCAAACACACAGGAGGAGAAACACTCAACTCAATTGTATTCAGTAATAGAGGTTGCATATATAGTAAAGTGAAACCTAATCTAGATCCAATAAATGTGGATCAGATCCACCAGCTTAGGAGCTTGTTGAACAAGAACAAACGAATATAGAAAACACATGAAGATATTTCTACATTAAATCTAACACATTATGGCATGGGACTAATTTACCAACATACCTCAAAATTACATAGCGAGATGCTCATGATCAACCTTTTAGGTTTTAAACCATGAATTTTGGTTGGTTGCCACTAACATTGGTGACTAGTTGCATATAACATTATGGCATGGGACTAATCTACCAACATACCTCAAAATTACATAGCGAGATGCTCAGGATCAACCTTTTACACTTTAAACCATGAATTTGGGTTGGTTGCCACTTAGCCATAGACAATTGTTCTCCATTGAGGGGACTAATTGTTTAGAGATGTTTTGAAACATGACATAAAGTATGTGTAGCTATTTGCAAATGTGCAAATTAATTATATGAATATTTTTTTTGTGTGTGTGTTTTTTTTTTAAATTTTATATTCAAAATTGTTATAATCTTTAGACTTTGGTAAAATACTACATCCAAATATTTCTTTCTTTCTTTTCCCCAAAGTATGGGTAAAATTATTTCTAGTTGGTTAACTACTATTTAATTGATTTCAATCAAGAAGGAATTAAGATGAGGATAGTCTTGCAAGAGTCCTCTTCTTGCTAAAAAGGTCATTACAATAGTGAGTTGTGATCTCTGAGGTATGATAAGGTTTCTCTTCATTTGTTAAGTAGATCTTAAAGAAGTGTTGCTTGTAAGATCTACATGAAGGTAAGTTGGTAAAGATGAGGATGAAGTCCTATAAAGAATGCAAAACAACCATAAGTATCAAATTGTTATGGGGTGTAATCTAGATTTCATTTTTTCCTCTTAGAATAAGAATGGGATGCCCATTGTCCAACATGGTTGAGGAAACCTTGGAACCAATACTCCTTGTAATGGGGTATCATCATCAGGCATTAGACATGTTTTTGGGGAAATGTTGTATATGTGTGTAATTAAAGCCTAATTGCGCTACAACCCAATATGGGGAGGTGCTCTACAACCCAATATGAGGAAGATGTTGTCACTTAAGGTAACTTAAAGTTACCAAAACTAAACACTGAATAAAATATTCACCTCGATTCATAAATTAAAAAATTAAAACCAAATGAAAATAATAAGATCATTAAAAAAAGAAAAAGAAAAAAAAAATTCATCTACTCTCATAAAATAAAAAGTTAAAAGCAAATGAAAATAATAATAAAAATCCATGTGAGCCTCTAGACGCTGAAATCTATAGTGGTAATTAACTTCAAGTAAGCCTTAATACAATTTCATTTTCCTCCATATTGTATTCTTACTTGTTATATATATACTTAGGTTTGAATGAGTACCAAATTAATTTGGAATCCAATTTTGTTACCATGCATCCCCCAACTAAGCAGAATGTACTAAGTAAAATAAACCACAATAAAAACTTAATTGCAACTAATTACAATGGTTTTATAATTTGATACTTCATATACAAGGTTGAAAACTTATGATTTGACACCTAATGTAAGATGTCAAATAGCTTAAACAATGAATTCGAAGTGCTTAAATGATGAAAAGCAATTCCTTAACAAGCTTTGATGTTTTCTTTGAAGGTCGTCATTTCAGACCTATGAAAACAAATGGCAGAGAATAAGACTGTATTTTGGTTACAGATGAAGTGGATTATGCAAGAGCAGCAGGTTCCCTAGGGTGTGAATTAGGGATTTCTCTCAACGTGCTTGAAGGATCCATATTCCCCAGAACGGTATTCAAAGACTTTGGCAATTTCATGATCTCATTTGAGATTCCATCCCCTGCCATTTCAGCGGACAGGGCGTCACGGGGGGAAACGGCATAGATGCCAGAAAAACAGGCATCGCAGTAGGAGGGCGCCTCTTCTCCCAGCATTCCCCTCAGCCTTGCCAGAGGAAGGAAGGCCAGAGAGTCGGCTCCTATGAACTTCCGGGTCTGCTCAACGGTCATGTTGTGAGATATCAGCTGCTCTCTGCTGGGAGTGTCAACGCCGTAATAGCAGGAACCGATGATGGGAGGACTGGCTATCCTCACGTGCACTTCCGTCGCGCCAGCGTCCCTGATCAATCTCACAATCTTGGAAGACGTGGTGCCTCTCACGATGGAATCGTCGACGACCACGACCCGTTTTCCCTCCAGGACAGGATGGACAGGCGACAGCTTCAACTTCACGCCGAAGTCCCGTATTTTCTGAGAAGGCTCGATGAATGTCCTGCCCACATAGTGCGAGCGGATGAGCCCCTGCTGGAACGGCTTCCGGGCGTTGGCGGCGTACCCGAGCGCAGCCACGACGCCGGAGTCGGGAACCGCGATCACGACATCGCAGTCCGCGGGCGCCTCTTCCGCCAATATCTGCCCGAACTCGTAGCGGGACTCGTAGACCGAGCGCCCGAAGACAATCGAGTTCGGCATGGCGAAGTATATGTGCTCGAACACGCACGACTTGCGTTGCTTCTGCGGCAACAGACACAGGCTACTCATGCCGTCTTTGTCCACCACAACGACCTCGCCCGGATTCACTTCGCGCTCGTACTCGGCGTCGATCAGATCCAGAGCGCAGGTCTCCGACGCGAACACCACGGCCCCGTTGGACAGCCGCCCCATCACGAGCGGCCGGAATCCGTGCGGGTCACGGACGGCGACCAGCTTATCCTCCGTCAAGAAGACCAGCGAATAAGCTCCCTCAAGCTGTTCGCATGCGTCCACGAGCCGCGAGATAAACGGCCGGGCAGTCGAAGTCGCAATAAGGTGCAGGACGACTTCGGTATCCGACGACGTATTGAATATCGAACCATTCTCCTCCAGTACAGCACGGAGGGCCTTATAATTGACCAAATTACCATTATGCGCCACCGCCACGGACCCGAATCGATAGCCTGCGACAAAAGGCTGCACGTTCCGGGCCTCGGAGGCACCGGCTGTGGCATACCTCACATGTCCGATTGCCAGGCCCCCCTTCAACTGACTCAGCTTTGTTTCATTAAATACATCAGAAACGAGCCCAATGCCCGTCTCGGCTTTCAATACCCCGCTCTGAGCAGTCACGATCCCTGCGCCTTCCTGGCCTCTGTGTTGAAGGGCATGAAGTGCAAGGTAGCATAATCGGCTGGCCTCCTCGTCTCCATAAATCCCGACTACACCACATTCTTCCCTCAATACATCATCATAATCAGCATCCCCATCTCCCACTAAGCTCTTTGGCCGCCGAATCTCAACCATATCAGCCATGGGGTTATCATCTGAAGCGCTTTTCCATTCTAAAACATCCGGAACAGGGTCCGACCCAGTTTCAGATTGCACACACTTTGCCCGGATTCCTCCTGAATATCTCTTTTTACATAACCGGCCGGGCATACGTCCCCATAGATTAGAGGATTCAAGCTTAGCATCAGTTCCGATGAATGAAGTAATTTTCTTCTTATTCAAAGAAACAGGCATAATAACACTCTGGCGCTGGCAAACTTGCAGGGCTTCCATCTTTATATATATCTGCAAATACCTGAAGCAAATCCAACCCACTATAAATTTAGGCAGCAAGGACACTTGAAAAGCTATATAATAATAACAGCCATGGCTAGCCCAAGCAAACAGAATATTGTTAGCACAGGAATGGGGGCAATACAATGGTTATAGTTGATTTGGGGCGAGCTGGTTCGTGTATTTAGGGAAGGCCTAGAGTCCACAGAAAGAGGGGGAGATAAGAAGAGTACTGTAGGCCGCAGGCCGAGTCAGGCGTCTTTCAAGGTACCCAATGTTCCAAATTTGAAGGAATTAAAGGCAAAGTCCACCGCTTGTCTCTATCAGGAACTACGGCCAACTGTAGGGAATCTCTCCCGGAAGAGGACCACTAAAGGAGAAGGCAGGGCCAGATTCTATACCACTAAAAACTAGAAAACACCAGAAGTTAATAGATAATTCCGGTTTTACCTGTAGCACAAGAGTCTTGGTCATCGTTTTGTGTGGCCCCACCGTCTCCCGGCTCCCGCTCGCAGCACTCACATTAAAGCTTTGTCGATAGTTGTCATATCCCGTTCATATTTGTAATCTTTGCCAAAGACCTTGCAGACCTATGTTGAGTAACTAGGGTTTGGCTATGTGGTTACAAGGAAGTAACCAAAACCTAAAGAGGGTTTTTGTGTAAATTCTAAATTTGTAATTGTTAAACAAATATACCCTTTTGACTCCAAGTTAACAACCTCTGATTTCAAGTTAACAAACTTTTAACTTAATAAAAATAGGAATTCACATGCATTGAAACACATTTATTAAATTTCAAATTAAAACAATTCACAACCTCTCATTTCAATTTCAAGTTAATAAACTTTTAACTTAGTAGGAATGTACAAGTATTAAAACACAATACAAATATATTGAAATTTATATATGTATTTTTAAGATATGTAGAAAGATTATATTATAGTATAAAAAGTAAAGAGTACATGCATAATATTTTTATAAAGTTCCTTAGCCTTGAATAGTTGTTCTTGCACTCACAATAAAAACTAAGACACCTATGCCATGCATGGAGAATCAAATTGAAATTATCAACATTTTCCTTTCATGCATGGTTGACCAAAAACTAGCAATAAGGCTTATGTATGAGTACATTATGTAACATACCTCGACTCCCTTGATTGAGTTTGGAAAAAATGGGGTAAAATTTTCCGTAAGGTATACAAGTTTAACTGTTCTAAGTTTAAAATAAAAGCTTACCACTAATAATCATTCTTCAACTAATAATAACAACATAACCCAATCTCAATTACGGACTCAAGTCCTTTATTCGCTTTGAATACTCTAATACATAGCAAACATATTCTTTGGCTACGGTTAACATAATCCATAACAAGCAACCCTTTAATGTACCCAATCTCCTAGGTACAAATCGTACGAGAAGAGGTATAAATCTCCCAAGTCCAATGTTGAGAAAATAACAAGGTTATATAGCTATATCTTCGACGAGTATTTGAAATCTAACTTTATAACATATTTAAGTATACCGATCATCCAACAAGATTTGTCTATAAATAAATATAAATCTAAATAATTGATTCCACCAAATGTCTTGATAGGATAGACTAATATCCTTTTCACCATAGGACGCATTCTCTACAAACACACTTGATGACAATCACATTAATACATAAATGATTAGGAGCAATGTATATCCTTAAATATATTTATCAATGAAATTACATAAAGCATAACATATTAAGCTTGAACACATAATGCAATGTTTACTTAATCAAACTAATGAATAAGGTTACGTCTCTAGTTTAAAAGACTCTGCAACTGAAAGCTCGACTTCAACTTTCCTCCCAACCATTGAATCCATTTGGCGTATGTTTTTTTAGCCTAGAGTCATTGTAACGTCCCCAACCCTCCGACCGATGAAGAGGACGCTACCGTAATGCGATCTACCCGGGAAACTAGCCCCATGAACATACACATGATAAAAACTTGAAATGATTTGAACTAAAACATGCATAGATGCATAATTATTTATCATACAACGGAAGCAACTACTTTCCATTCAAGCATTTAGCATGTTCATCATTTCCATTAAACAACAAATATAATTGCAGAGATGAAATAGACAAGAATACTTATCTTATGAAGAAACTCGTCCCGCAACCATCTATGTCGCTGCAACATTCCACCCAACCATAGGCCAGTGTGCTCCTTAATCTCTCAGCAACATTGCCACCCCCGAGCTGGGCATGATTCCCCAAGGAAAAGGAAACTAGCAGGCTCACACATAGCCAAAGATATGTCAAAACTTAGTTAAGCCAAAGCTATGTTTGGGTTTATCAGACTGCCAAGGAGATGGAAAGGCTTTTTTGCTAAGCTAGTGAGCTCAACCATAGAGCCATGGACACCTACACAATATCTGACTTGGATTTTCCAACATGTACACACCCAACACAAGGAATCATCCCCTTCTCTATTATACAGTCCCTCATGTTATGCATTCCCTTCCAGTGCTATTCAGATGTGCAGTAAGGAATAATCAACCCTCAAGATATCTTAGTGAGGTTCCTCATGCACTAGATTTATCAAGTTGGTCAAGCCCCATTTCCACTCCCAATTCAACACAGACCACAACACAAAGGCATACACAACAATATACACAATTTTTGGGTTGAGGAAAACGATTCAGCAACAAAATTAATTGCCAAGGTGGGTGAAAACAACCCACTAGCAGCAAATCCTATCCCAGGGACGTTTTGGCCCTAAAGTGGCCAAAAACGAATTCAACACACAACAATCACAATGATGGGCATGGACAAAAACGTCCTGGAAGCTAAAATCAGAAATGGTAAGTGGGTAAAACAGCCCCAGGAGCCAAAATCGATTTTCAGCTTGGCAAATGGTGGAGAAATGCAACAAAATGTTGGGGAAGAAACCCAACCACAGATCATCACCCAAAACGAAATTATCGGCCTGAGGAGAATGAAGAACGACTGTCCATGTGAGGTAAAAACACACATACAGCAACCCAACATGGATGAGTGATGATGATAAAAACACCCAGGAGCCCAAATAGTGAAGGAGACATACAACAGGCAAACATCGTGGACGTGAAAAACAACTCCCAAGCTTCCCCTGCGTGAGCAAATGAAGAACGTGGGTGTATGGCAGAATGACATACATTTTTGGGCATTTTTCTTGCCAAGGAAATCAGAACACGTTTTTCAAAAATGGGTCCTCTGCCCAATTCAAATTTTTTCCCATACTCATCCCACTCCATGCAATAACTAACTCAACCACATTCTGGCAAAATTTAATGGTTGGGGAAAAAGACAAAATGGGTAGTTGAGGGTTTGATGGGTTCTCCCTTTGACATTTGGCTTTTCCCCATTGGCCCAAAGGTTTAAATAATTTCCCTCCCTATTCCTTAGGAAAATCATGCCCTTTTCATTATGGTTGCATTGGCATAGCTGGTTGTGGGTATTTTAATTAAAATGCATATTTACATGATGTCAAAAATTATAATGTGCCAGATAGCACGAATATACCATCGGCAATGATTTTAATCGCTGGAACATAAAATGCTAAATCGATGGTGGGGCTTTTTCCTTTAGCTCCACACCATGATTAATTAAAATATATACATCATATACATTTTTAATGCAAACGGGGTCAAAACTGGGGTGTTATATTCCCCTCTCCCTTCAATAGCACTGTCCTTAGTGATTTACAAAATTGAACAAAAATGCTACACTGGCATTGCCTCAGTGCTTCGCAAAATTGAACAAAAATGGATGTGCCAATTGCATGGCATCCTCTAGCTCCCATGTAGCCTCTTCAGGACCGTAGTGCTCCCATTGCACTTTTACCTGCCCTATGGCTTCGTTCCAGAGCATTGTCACCTTCATGTCGAGGATGCACATTGGCTCGATTTGGAACTCTCCCTCGGGTTCCACCTGAATCACATCCCAATTTATCACATGGTTAGGATCATGTACATATTTCTTAAGCAAAGAAACATGAAAAACATTATGAGCTCTAGTGTTAGCAGGCAATGCAAGTCTATATGCAACTGACCCTATTCTTTCAAGCACTTCAAATGACCCACAATATCTAGGTGACAGCTTGGCACAACTTCCAAGCTTCAAGGAACTCTTCTTTGCCCTCACTCTAAGGTAAACATGATCCCCAACACTGAACTCTTTGTTCACCCTATGCTTATTTGCATAGCTTTTCTGTCTGTCCTGGGCTGCTTTCAGATTTCGCCTGATCTTTACAACCTCTTGCTCCATCTCCTTGAGCAATTATGTACCAAGTACAACCCTATTCACTAGATTATCCCAAGTCACTGGTGTCCTACAACTCCTGCCATACAAAGCTTCATATGGACTCATTCCCAAGGATGCTTGCTATCCATTGTTATAAGCAAAATCTACCTAGTGTAAATAATCTTCCCACTTGGTTGGTTTGTCCATCACGTACATGCAAAGCATGTCTTCAAGAACCTGATTTGCTCTCTCTGTCTGCCCATCAGTCTGAGGATGGTACACAGTGTTGAAGTTCAACTTTGTACCCAAATATGCAAACAACCCCTTCCAAAAATTGGAAGTGAATTTGACATCTCTGTCATATACTATTTCCTTAGTCAATCCATGCAATTTGAAAATCTCCTTCATGAATATTTTTGCAATATCATCAGTCTTGTGCGTAGACTTGACCGGTAAATGTGTTGCCTTTGTCAACTTGTCCACCACAACCATGATGGAATCATGTTGTCTCCAAGTCATTGGTAATCCTGTAATAAAATCCATGGAAATAACTTCCC
>LPNX010939043.1:28136-43262 GCA_001517045.1 Pseudotsuga menziesii
ATGTGAAGTCGCATCGCGGCAGTGTAATGTTCCCCCATGCCACGTACTCAGTTTTGCAACCGACAGAGAGCCAGTCAAGTCACCATCTGACAGGTAGTTAATGAGGAAATGACCGGTATATCTTACCGTAGATTTGGCAGCAGTATAATAAATTTTTCCAGATTTGGCAAATCCCTAATGAGACCAGCGCCTATACACACACGTTTCGAGGGAAATTCGATTGGATTTCCTCATTTATTAAGGATCGGATGACGGGTGTGGTCTTGTCCAGGCATTGATGACGACCGATGGGTTTAGTCTAGATGACCGTTGTGTCCGGGATTATCGTATTGGGCATAAAAGTAGAAAGTATTCAATTGGGACGGTTACGTTTGTAGAAAAACCGAGGGCTGTAGAGTGCATTGTTAAGAATTCCATGTGAAGAGCTAAGTTGTTGCAGAGTGCTGTGATTTTCAGAAGTTGTAGCCATTGCACGTCCGCCGTTTTACACTGAGTGGGTTCTGTCCGAAGATGAACCTCTAGAAAACATTTTGAGAAGGTTTCAACGCCACGGCCTTGCAGGAGCTATGATGACGCCATCTAGGGGTGCTCCGCCAAGTTCGTCACATCCCAGACAGCAACCACAGACGAGGAGCCAATCTCAGGTCAATGATGAATCCGGTTCAAAGCAGGAGGAAGAAGTTCATAGCGCAGTAGACTACATGATACCACGAGTTGAAGGCGCACCAGAGACAAGAATTCCTAAGAATGCAAGTATACTGTTCCCATACCACCCATTGATTCTCGAGTAAAGGAAAATGGAGACCTAGTAGGAGATGCTGTTGTTGTTAAATTTATAGATTATAACCTGGGAGATGGTAAGACATACCCCCAGTTCAAGCCAGACAGCTATCTAAAGATTGAGAAGAACCCAAGGACAGGGAGAGATGAATATGTTCCCCTGCCACATGTCCAGATTCTTGAGCGGTCAGGTCTGCTCAATTTGCTGAGATTACCTCACTTTGGACAAGGTGCAGAGGTTAATGCCGTGGTGCGCATTTTACTTTCTTGTGTACACGGAGGGTACCTCTGGCTAGGCAACAAGGTCGACCTGAACGTCGATTTGATACATCGTGTCACTGGCCTGTCCAAGACGGGTAAACGCCCTGATATACAGACAGTAGGAAAAACCAAGGACTCCAAGTTACCACAAGCCCTAGTAACTAACTATCAGCTACAGAGAGGAGGATGGGCTTATGACATTTCAAGCATAACAAATGAGACACTTAGATTCACCACCAATCTGCTCGTGGGCAGACTACTAACCAAGGTTCGACCAAAGGAAGTTACAGGATCCGTAATACACCTTGCCATACAGGTCACAGAGGGGGAATAGTTCAGTTGGTCTCTATTCTTATTAAATATGCTTCAAGCAAATTGCTTGGCAGCTCAGGATGAAGCAAACCACCCTTTCCATTTCTCATGGCTTCTCATACTTTGTGCATTTGTCGGATGGAAGGAGCCACCCCACACCCAGTTTCCACAGATAGCAGGTGGCGCGCCCAGAGGAGTGCGCTATGCCAGCTTATGGGAGACCAACAGCCCAGCCAAGAAAGCGGTAAATACGATGGTATTCCATGACTACTATAAGCTGTTCATGAAGGTCATTCAAGAGACACCACGGCTCAGCACAGAGACTGTGGACATATACGATAGCCGACTTAATTTTATGGCATACAGCCATTTAATCTATCTGTGACCAAAGAGGACTAAGCGGGATGATTGGGCTCCTGGCTCATTTAGGATGACAGCACGGGACGTCGAAGGAGTCACAAAAGACTTCAACGACCAATGGAAGCAGGAATATGAAGATACTGCACCACTATCATCAGACATTGCACAGACATAACCCCAGGACAAGGACAAAGACAAAGCAGACACCCAGACGCAATCTTCAACAGAAACACCGCTACCAAGGGAAAAGAGGAAACATTCACAGCAAGTTTCATCAGAGGCACAGACGATAAAGAGCGGAGAAGAAGGACCACCAGAGATGCAGCAGAAGAAAAAACAGAAAACCTCAAAGCCAGTTCTGAAGACTGCAATGACAGACGATGACTATGAACTCATCGCAACAAGGACGTGTGACACATTGAAGGACTCATTTGACGCGATGAAGGAGTCGCAGGAGAAGAGACACAGCGCAGTAGAAAAGCAGCTTCTAGACTTAAAAATAATTATAGAGAAGACTTCCATGATGCACATTCCCCCGGTAAAGGCGACCACTGGAGAAACTTCGACACCGCCGATGTCTCGCCAGGAAAGCTTAGCAAAAGATCGCCTCAATACTGTGTTAATTCCACCAGGGAGTATCCGATTCCCTGCGACGATGAAGGACCCACCAGCTCAGTTTAGACAACCCATCGAGGTTAACCTTGCAGAGTTTCATATTGACCAGTTGTAAATGATCCAGCAGCAGCTAGGCGCAGAGCTCAGGAGTAGAGAGCTCGAGACTTACAAGCAGAATACGCAGCTGAAGCAACAGAATGCAGCACTTGCTATCAGTGTTCAGAAAAGGGCAGACGAAGTACGAACATATGAGAAAAGAGAGCAAGATCTTTCTCAAGTTTTGCAGAGCATTGCATTGGAACTGCCCCAATGTAACATTGAGTTCGCCTTACCAGTTCCGCAGAAGCTAAGAAGAGTAGCAGACAAAGCAAAGGCTCTGGAAGAAACCGTGGCTAGGATGGAGGAAGAAGTGGTCAGGATGAAGGCAGACCATGAAGTACAGATAGTTGAGCTTGAGGCTCGCATACGAGACACCTCCCAGGCAGACCAGAAAGCGCGAGTAGAAGCCCTTCGACTCACTTCTGCGCAGATGCAATGTCGCATCGACGAAGCACGGTTAGTACTAACCGATGCGACGAACACATGGGCTGAGTTAGATGAGCCGCCGGAGAAAGTAGAAATCCAGCAAAGTATTCATCAGGTAGAGAATACTGCAGCGGCAATGAAAGAAGAAATTAAGGGCTTGGCAGCTCTTCAAAAGATGAGGAAGACAAAGGAGATGAACTGCTTGCAGCAGGAAGCACAACAATTAAGAACAAAGGAGATACACATTAATGACCTGCTTCAACCATATCAAGAGCAAATCGCAGAGATAGTCGATACGGTTGAACAAAAAATGAAGGAGTTTACTACCATTAGAGAGGAAACTGACGCCACAGAAGACGCCAGCATTAGTCAAGAGTTGCTTGACTCGGCACAAGAGCGTGTCGAAGTGATGGAGAAGGAAGTCGCAGGACTTCGAGACAGGTTGCAGAGGCCTTCGCAGGAAGCCAAGGCAAAGCTACAGCAGGAGAAGCCTGCTGGAAGTGGCTCGAGGACGAGCCGCAAGTAAGTGTTAGGGGACTGTTGGAGCAGGGTCCCGCAGCTACAGAAGAAGCTGCTAGTTTAGCGGAGAGATAAGTTTTGGCGGAAAGAAGATAAGACAGAGCTACAACGCCGTAGCACGTTTCCAGCTGCAGAGCAGAGCCAGAAACCATGACTTTTGAGAAAGAGAAGTCAAGAAAGGCAATGGTACTTGAGCGGCCGAGAAGAGAGAGCTCACCCACTGCATTGAAGGTAGCAGCGGAAGACAAGAGGGATCAGCGACCCTCATAAAGGGGAAGGAGCAACGAGGCTGAAGCATTGACGACGAAGGACAGAAAAGAGAAGCAGTGCATAGTACCCATGATCAGTGCCGGGAAGCATGGAAGACTGCAGAGAGCTATGGTGTGACGGAAAGCGGCTACCTCAAGTACAGATATGGCCGACTGTCACTAGTTAGGGTTTGGGTTACTGTTGGGATAGGCCCATAGTGTTGTAATGGCAAGACCTTCGGGCTGCCTATAAAGGGATATATTTTGTATTGTAAAAGGGTTGGCTAGTTAGACATTAGCGGATTCGGCCAGTAGATAGTTGTTTTGTTGATTATCAGACAGTTGTAAAAGTCAAGCTCTAGTTCTGTTATTAGCGGAAGCAATCTTACTGTAACCAGTAGCTGGCTTATAGAGCATGCATGTAACGATCCACAGGGATCGAAAGAGAGGGAAGAGTATATTGTAGGAGAGCAATATAGAGATAGAAAGAAGATCTAAGAGAAAAGATCTCGAGCTGCATATGCGGTGCAGCAGAACTGTGTTTTACCTTCCCCTGAGCTATAATAAAAACACAGTTCTGTGGACGTAACTTCCATCCTGGAGGTGAACCACGTTAAAATCAAGTGTTATGTGATTGGTTTATGTGTTATGTTTTCTTATGCATTTCTCAGTCATTTCATGGACTCTGTTTACAGTTTAATGAATGAAGGTGTTAATCAGTTCACAGTAACATAGAAGGATAAATATAAGTTTAAGTCTTTGGCATGTTGTATGTGGTTCATTTATGCTTTGCGTGAGACAGTCACTATTGCAGTATCGAATAGCCTTGTATGTTAAGTCTTGCATGTCAACACAAGCAACGCTAAGTGCGCTAAACCACGGAGGTAGGATATCACAGATAGGTGATACCGCATCGGCAGAGGAGCTGTGGTGCGCGATACCGCAGGTTGAGGACTTAGCGTTGGGCAGGAGCTGCGTGTCGCACGGTGCTCTGCGACGCGGTAAGGTTGGAGATATCGCGAGTCAGGGAAAGTGCACGACGTAGAAAGGGACCACACGACGGGGTATAAGGAACATCTCGCGACTAGAAGAGCTACGAGACGAGGAGATCACATGGCGCGAGCAGAAGATCTCGCGACGCGTAGATAAAGAGACCTCGCAGCTAGGGGAGCTGCAAGCCGAAAGTAGGATCACCATGGAACCTGGTCCAAGACACTTGAGTCCTTGGCCAACCCATTAGAATCACTTCGGGTGAGACTTCAGGCCGCCTTGCGGTCTGTCGGCGAAAGGGATAGTGAGCTAGGGGTGTTGTTGGTTGATTATAGTAAACCTGGGTCTGCCCATAGCAGCCAACAAATGGTTCCGTTTCCGGTTTTGAACAACTGAGCGCTAATGTTCTGTTGGCATCCTACTAGAGAAGAGTTTCACCAGTGGTTGGATTCAAACTTAAGGGAGTTTGCCAAGAAAGAAAATCAGAGCCTTAAATTGAGCACAGAGGACTGGTTACAAAAGCATATCGCTTCAGATATACACGCGATATTTTTTTGCAACCTATGGAAACGAGCTTTACGACTGGTTATCAAAGTTGACAGATAGGAACATATTCAAAAAGAAGAGAAACATTGTCTGGACACCAGAGCTCATTCAGACCGTGCAGAACCTTGACAATCCCATCACGAGAGCAGTGGACTTCTGGCTTGCGAGCGTGCTAGGAGGCTTCGTCACAGAGTTTGCAGTTGACCAGAGAAAAAGCTTCAGCGAGGCTGAGCGGTACTTCTTCAAAGGATATTGTGGTAAGTACCTAAAATCTCTAAACTTTTCCATTAAGATGCTGCTACATGAAAAAGGAGCAATGGACATGATTTCAGACGAATAAGTAAATATAGTAATGTCACAAGAGTTTGAAAGTGATTTTGATGACATTGGAAGAACACGTAGTGGCAAGAAATATAAAGTAGCTTTTGGCTCTCCTGTATTTGGAGACAGTTCAGACAATATTAGGCAACCGAGTGCTAGTACCACAGAAGAACCAGAGGGGGGTATCCCTTACCATCCCTATACCCCACAGAAACAGACCGGGACTCAGAGCAATCTCGTAGGTACTCCATCCAGCAGCTCACAGACAGTACCTACTACTACTACATCACCTTCACCTACACCGCTGAGTGGTAGTAATCCAGTCAATCAGAACCCACCGCAGAGAAATAGAATGGGAGACGATATGAAGCTACCTACCTTTAAGGGTACAGGAGCAGAGGACCCGGAACAACATTGGTTTCTATGCGAAGCCATGTGGACCATCAAAACAATCAATGACGATAACCTTAAACTTGTACAGTTGGTCACCAAACTCAGAGATCGAGCTTTAACATGGTACATAAAGTATACCACAATACCCAAGACACTTGCCTAGGTCAAGAACGCCATGAGTAAAGAGTTCAAGAAACCTAAGTCTGAGTCACAATGTATTACAGAGCTCAAGGATATTAAGCAGCTACCATCAGAGTCAGTATGGGACTTTGATTAGAAATTCAAAGCTCTTATAGACCAAGTAAGTTTTGAGTTCGCGCCTGAGCAGCATAAGGAATGGTTTATTGCAGCGCTACTCCCTCACATCAGATTGCCACTAATGCAGCAGAAACTCCAGACGCAGGATGACGCGTTGGAGATGGCGATGAAGCTAGAAGCTTCACCTTTAGCTGAAATCAGCGCAGGCATGACAACTCTACAGAACCAGTTGGCCAACCTCACGTTACAGATACATGAACTTAAGAAAGGGAAAGAGGTTATGCAAGACATATGGTGCTTACGATGTAAAGCACAGGGTCATACCAAAGACAACTGTCCAGTATTTGCAGAATATTTAGCGTCAGGGGCTCCTAACCCCTTACCATGAACGCAAGGGCCATGGTGTGAAATATGCAAGACACAAGGACATCAGCCTCAGCAATGCCCTTTGCTTCAAAAGTATGTACAGACACCTAAGAACCTATACTGTGTCTTCTGCAAGTCTGTCAGACATGATGAAGAGGATTGCCGAGCCTATGATCTCATGTTAGATAGAAAAAATGACGTATACAGAGTCCAGTCAGAAACACAGGGTCCAGTAGCAGGACCACAGCCTAATCCAGCTTACGGTGGCCGTGGAGGAGGATTCAGAGGACGAGGCCGTGGAGGAGGCTTTGCACGAGGAGAAGGTTTTGGTCGTGGTCGCGGCCCAGTTACTTGTTACAACTGCGGAGTTGTAGGACACTATGCTAGGGACTGTTAGAGCCCCACAACCACTTGTAGCTACTGCAAATCTTATGATCACACCATAGAGGAGTGTCCTACCTTGATAGCTAAGATCAAAGACCCTAAGCCAGCAGTACACCAGAACATCCAGCTTATTGCTGCTGAGTAGGCAGAGCCAGAACCAAGAGTCAATATTGTGACTCGTAGCGGTGTTTCTACTAGTAGGACATCGCAGGAGACCGAAAATAACATAGGACAGGAGTGGGTGCGCAGAGCTCCTAGTAAAGTAATACCACTCGACCTGCAGAAGAATAAAGAAACATTTCACGAATCCAAGTCTTCCTTTGATGAACCTACGTAATCCGGATCGCAGGTACCGCCGTCTAGGGGCGTACCGCAGCAAGCACCTTGTGGCGATAGCCCTGAACAGATACCGCAGGCTACCACATCGGGAAGATGCGATGAGGATGAATCGACAGGAAGTGTACAATCCTTCCTGCGCAGTTGCTTGAAACTCGTGAGAAATGAGAAAGCTATCGGCGAGCTACAGTGCATCATAGATCGGTGTCAGCAACCTTCTCTCTTGGGCAGTGCACACCGCGCTATTCGTAATATTACAGGACATACAAGGACCAGAAGAGAGATGAAGCTCACAGCACAGATTGGAGAATTTGAAATGGATGAGGTCGTCTTAGATCTAGGATCAAAGGTGAATGTTATAACTAAGCAGACATGGGAACAGATGGGTAGCCCTCAGTTAGTCAGATCCCCTATCCACTTGAGGTTAGCTAACCAGCAGCGAGTATCACCATTGGGTCGACTGCCGCAGGTGCCAGTTGACATTGACGGAGTTCGCAGTTTTGCGGACTTCTAGGTTATAGAAATCATTGGCGACAATCGACCATATCCAGCATTGTTAAGTATCGATTGGGTGATCGGTAGCAAGGCTTTCATTGACCTAAAGAGAAGACAAATGACCTTTGAGGATGCGCAAATCCGGGTCATCGCGCCGCTGGATCCTCACCAGGGTCCTAGATATGTTGAACCTATCCGAGCAGAAGAGGAGGCATATAACATGGATAGTCTCTACCAGATGACTGCGAACCAGAACGATTACATCAATCCAACTGCAGAAGGGAACATTAGTTGGTGATGCGACAGCTCATGCGCATCGGATTCCGATGTTGGTCTAGAGAATTGGCAGAACAGATTTTACGAAGTCTCAGCGTGCAGATGTGCGTTTATGAGTAAGTCACTGCGATGGATTGGCGCAGAAATCACTGAGATTCCATCATATGATGGTCTGACAGATATCCAGGACTTCCTTGAGCAGTTTGAGCAACAGATTCCTTACGAGCAGAGGATCGCAGCTATGGACCTTCCAGTACGAGCCACACTTGCAAGATGGTGGTATGCACATAAAGAGAATATCGCATCATGGGATGATATTAAAAGACTGATGGCGATCAGATTTTTTGTCGACCGAGAGTATGTCCAGCAAAAGTACACAGGCGAAACTGATCCCAGGGCACACATTCAGACATGTGAACAGAACTGGTCGGACATTCCTGAGGATGAATGGGTTCACAGATTCATTCACACATTGGACACAGTTCCAAAGAACTGGTACAAAGAGACCGAGTTACGCAAGGGGACGACCACATGGTCACTCATGACAGACAATTTCCTACTCACCTTCGCGTTTGAATCAGAACATCCAAGTGTTGCTCAGGCCCTAGATGTAATAAAGATCAAGATATTCGAGGACTGTACCCCAGCAGTACAGACTCAGCTTGATTGGGCCATTCAGTTAACAGAGGCGCTAGAATGCTACAAATTTCAAGAAGAACCAAGGGACGAGGATGAGGATCCTCGCAACACCAACATTCCGGAGTCAGAAGGAACTCGCGATGTTGGGGGACCACAGTTAGAGATTCCAGCAATCACCGAACCCATTAAGATTAAAAAGATTAATATTGGAATAGACGCAGAACCTAAGTTTGCCTCTATTGGAGACTATTGGAACGATGAAACAGTTGGATAGATTGCAGATTTGTTACATGACTATCAGGACCTATTTCCCACCAAGTTCACAGAAATGAAGGGAATAGTTGGAGACCTAGGAGTTATGAGGATACCATTGAAGGAAGATGCTAGACCAGTAAAGCAACGCCCATATAGATTGAATCCGCGCTACAAAGAAAAAGTAAAGGACGAAATCGATAAGATGCTAGCAGCAGGCATCATCGAGCTGGTAGAAGAAAGCGAATGGGTTAGCCCCATGGTCGTGCAAGAGAAGAAAACAAAAGGGGACATCAGGATCTGTGTCGATCTGCGCAAGCTCAACGATGCATCACTTCACGATCCATTTTCGACACCGTTCACTGACGAGGTATTAGACAACGTGGGAGGACAAGAGGTCTATTCCTTCACTGATGGATTTTCAGGCTACCATCAGATCAAAATACATCCAGAAGATCGATCCAAGACCACCTTTGCAACAGAATGGGGTTCGTTCCAGTATACGGTAATGCCCTTTGGTCTTAAGAATGCACTAGCTATATTTTCTAGAGTAGTAGTTGTTGTATTTAAAGAATACATTCATAAATTATTAGAATTATATTTTGATGATTGGACTGTATTTGGACTAATCGACAAACATATAGGAGACTTAAGATTGATGTTAGAGAAATGTAAGCAGTACCAGATTTCTCTAAACTTGAAGAAATGTATATTTTGTGCACCATTTGGTATTTTGTTGGATCACATTGTTTGCAGACAAGGCTTGATGGTAGATCCCGCGAAGATCGCCATCATTGTAAATCTTCCAGCACCCAACTCAGTCAAGCAACTGAGGACAGTACTTGGTCATACCGGGTACTACAGAAAGTTCATCAAAGGCTACGCAAAGATTACAACACCAATGGAGAAATTGCTAAAGAAAGATGTAAAATTCCTATGGAATGAGGAATGTCAGCAGAGTCTAGACATACTTAAGGAGAAGATGGTTACATCACCCATCTTAGTATTTCCAGACTGGACTAAGCCATTTCATGTACATGTGGATGCGTCTGGCATTGCACTAGGGGTTGTTTTAACACAACCAGGAGAAGGAGATATTGACCATCCCATCGCATATTCCAACAGAAAGCTATTGACAGCAGAAAAGAACTACACCACAACAGAAAGAGAAGGCCTAGCTATGGTGTATGCGCTTCAGAAGTTTAGGCACTACCTGTTGGGTGCCTCGTTTAAGATGTTTACTGACCATTCCACCTTGAAGTATCTGGTCAATAAGCCAGTGTTAGGGGGGAGAATCTACAGATGGTTACTCCTCTTCTAGGAGTATGATTTTGAAATCATTGTGAAGCCAGACAGATTGAATGCCGGACTTGATCATCTGTCGCGGATAAACTCAGGAGAAGAGCCAAGTAACCTAGATGACAATCTGCCAGATGCGTCGTTGTTTTCTGTCCAGATCGCAGATGAGTACTATGCCGATATTATTCAATTCCTCACTACAGGAGTAGCACCTGATGAGTTTACTAAGAAACAAAAGAAGCAGTTGGTTGTTAAAGTAGCAGACTTCACCCTTATCATAGGCCACCTATACAAGCTAGGTCCGGATGAATTTCTGCGCAGATGTGTGATGCCGCATGAAAAATATGCTATTATCAGAGAGGCACATTCAGGAACCGCAGGAGGTCATTTCGCAGGAAATCCGACTGCGCAGAAAATCCCGGAGGCAGGATTATGGTGGCCTACGTTGAATAAAGACACCAAGGACTTTTGCAGATGCTGCGATATCTGCCAAAGGGTAGGAAAACCCCCGCGATGCGATGAAATGCCGCTGCAACCGTAGGTCACGCTGCGTGCATTTGACAAATGGGCTATAGATTTTGTGGGTCCTATTAACCCACCAGGAAAGTGCACTGGTGCGAGATATATTATCACTGGAACAGAGTACCTCACCAGATGGGCAGAAGCCAAAGTAGTAAGAAATTGTGATGCTGCTACAGCTGCACAATTCCTGTTTGAAAACATCATCAGTAGATGTGGATGCCCAGTAATTTTGATGAGTGATCAAGGCACAGATTTCTTGAACAACACTATTGAGGCATTGACAGAAGAATTCCAGATTCAGCACCATAAGAGCACTCCCTACCACCCACAGGCTAATGGTACAGTGGAGGCCTTTAATAAGATTTTAGAAAATGCTCTTACTAAGATCTGCAATAGCCAAAGGAACGATTGGGACCTTAGAGTTAACGCTGTATTATGGGTGTACAGGACCACATGCAAGAAACTTACAGGACACACACCTTTCAGCTTGGTGTATGGACAGGAGGCTATTATGCCTATGGAGTATATTCTTCCCAGTTTAAGAATCGCTCAGATTACCGGGACGACTGATATAGATACAGTGGAGGAAAGGCTAGCACAGCTGCTTGCCTTAGAAGAAGACAAATTCATCGCCGGATTCCATCAGAAAGTGTAGAAGGCACGAGAAAAATCTTGGCATGACAGACACATTAAGAATAAGACATTTCAGATCAGAGACCTAGTGCTCCTCTATGACAGGAAATTCATTAAGTTTCCAGGGAAGTTCAAGACGCATTGGCTGGGGCCATATCAGATACAGCAAGTCACAGAGGGAGGTGCGGTTCAGCTCAGCCAGCTCAATGGGGAGCTTCTGCCCACATGGATTAATGGCAGTAGGCTTAAGCCCTATAGTGATAGCCACCCCGCCTCTCAGCCCTAGCTTATCCAGTTATAATGGTGCAGATGTCCAGTGTAGTTGAAAGGAGGCATCGTATCGGGAACTAGTCTACACCGGCAGGTATTTTCTAAGTATGAGGAATCACATAAGGTCGATTAAAAAAAAAAAGTATTTGTTTTACGCAGGTGATGCGAAGTCGCATCGCGGCAGTGCGATGTTCCCCCGTGCCACGTACTCAGTTTTGCAATTGACAGAGAGCCAGTCAAGTCACCATCTGACAGGTAGTTAATGAGGAAATGACTGGTATATCTTACCGTAGATTTGGCAGCAGTATAATAAATTTTTCCAGATTTGGAAAATCCCCGAAGAGACCGGCGCCTATACACACACGTTTCGAGGGAAATTCGATCGGATTTCCTCATTTATTAAGGATCGGATGACGGGTGTGGTCTTGTCCAGGCATTGATGATGACCGATGGGTTCAGTCTAGATGACCGTTGTGTCTAGGATTATCGTATTGGGCATAAAAGCAGAAAGTATTTAATTGGGACGGTTACGTTTGCAGAAAAACCGAGGGCTGTAGAGTGCATTGTTAAGAATTCCCTGTGAAGAGCTAAGTTGTTGCAGAGTGCTGTGATTTTCAGAAGTTGCAGCCATTGCACGTCCGCCGTTTTACACTGAGTGGGTTCTGTCCGGAGACGAACCTATAGAAAACATTTTGAGAAGGTTTCAACACCACGGCCTTGCAGGAGCTATGACGACGCCATCTAGGGGTGCTCCGCCATGTTCGTCACAACCTAGACAGCAACCACAGACGAGGAGCCAATATCAGGTCAATGATGAATCCGGTTCAGAGCAGGAGGAAGAAGTTCATAGCGCAGTAGACTACATGATGCCACGAGTTGAAGGCGCACCAGAGACAAGAATTCCTAAGAATGCTAAGTATACTGTTCCCATACCACCCATTGATTCTTGAGTAAAGGAAAATGGAGACCTAGTAGGATATGCTGCTGTTGTTAAATTTATAGATTATAACCTGGGAGATGGTAAGACATAACCCAGTTCAAGCCAGACAGCTATCTAAAGATTGAGAAGAACCCAAGGATAGGGAGAGATGAATATCTTCCCCTGCCACATGTCCAGATTCTTGAGCGGTCAGGTCTGCTCAATTTGCTGAGATTACCTCACTTTGGACGAGGTGCAGAGGTTAATGTCGTGGTGCACATTTTACTTTCTTGTGTACACGGAGGGTACCTCTGGCTAGGCAACAAGGTGGACCTGAACGTCGATTTGATACATCATGTCACTGGCCTGTCCAAGACGTGTAAACACCCTGATATACAAACAACAGGAAAAACCAAGGACTCCAAGTTACCAGAAGCCCTAGTAACTAAGTATCAGCTACATAGAGGAGGACGGGCTTATGACATTTCAAGCATAACAAATGAGACACTTAGATTCACCGCTAGTCTGCTCGCGGGCAGACTGCTAACCAAGGTTCGACCAAAGGAAGTTACAAGATCCGTAATACACCTTGGCATACAGGTCACAGAGGGGGAACAGTTCAATTTTTCTCTATTCTTATTAAATATGCTTCAAGCAGATTGCTTGGAAGCTCAGGATGAAGCAAACCACCCTTTCCATTTCTCGTGGCTGCTCATACTTTGTGCATTTGTCGGATGGAAGGAGCCACCCCACACCCAGTTTCCATAGATAGCAGGTGGCATGCCCAGAGGAGTGCGCTATGCCAGCTTATGGGAGACCAACAGCCCAGCCAAGAAAGCGGTAAATACGATGGTATTCCATGACTACTATAAGCTGTTGATGAAGGTCATTCAAGAGACACCATGGCTCAGCACAGAGACTGTGGACATATAGGATAGCCGACTTAATTTTATGGTAGACAACCATTTAATCTATCTGCGACCAAAGAGGACTAGCGGGATGATTGGGCTCCTGGCTCATTTAGGATGACAGCACGGGACGTCAAAGGAGTCACAAAAGACTTCGACGACCAATGGAAGCAGGAATATGAAGATACTGCACCACTATCATCAGACACTGCACAGACAGAACCCCAGGACAAGGACAAAGACAAAGCAGACACCTAGACGCAATCTTCAACAGAAACACCGCTACCAAGGGAAAAGAGGAAACTTTCACCGCAAGTGCCATCAGAGGCACAGACGACAAAGAGCGGAGAAGAAGGACCACTAGAGACACAACAGAAGAAAAAACAGAAAACCTCAAAGCCAGTTGTGAAGACCGCATTGACAGACAATGACTATGAACTCATCGCAACAAGGACGTGTGACACATTGAAGGACTCACTTGACGTGATGAAGGAGTCGCAGGAGAAGAGACACAACGCAGTAGAAAAGCAGCTTCTAGACTTAAAAATAATTACAGAGAAGACTGCCATGATGCACATTCCCCCGGTAAAGGTGACCACCGGAGAAACTTCGATACCGCCGATGTCCCGCCAGGAAAGCTTAGCAAAAGATCGCCTCAATACTGTGTTAATTCCACCAGGGAGTATCCGATTCCCTGCGACAATGAAGGATCCACCAGCTCAGTTTAGACAACCCATCAAGGTTAACCTTGCAGAGTTTCATATTGACCAGTTGCAAATGATCCAGCAGCAGCTAGGTGCAGAGCTCAGGAGTAGAGAGCTCGAGACTTACAAGCAGAATACGCAGCTGAAGCAACAGAATGCAACACTTGCTGTCAGTGTTCAGAAAAGGGCAGACGAAGTACGAACATATGAGAAAAGAGAGCAAGATCTTTCTCAAGTTTTGCAGAGCATTGCATTGGAACTGCCCGAATGTAACATTGAGTTCGCCTTACCAGTTCCGCAGAAGCTAAGAAGAGTAGCAGACAGAGCAAAGGATCTAGAAGAAACCGTGGCTAGGATGGACGAAGAAGTGGTCAGGATGAAGGCAGACCACAAAGTACATATCGCTGAGCTTGAGGCTCGCATACGAGACACCTCCCAGGCAGACCAGAAAGCGTGAGTAGAATCCCTTCGACTCACTTCTGCGCAGATGCAATCTCGCATCAACGAAGCACGGTTAGTACTAACCGATGCGACGAACATATGGGCTGAGTTAGATGAGCCGCCGGAGAAAGTAGAAATCCAGCAAAGTATTCATCAGGTAGAGAATACTGCAGCGGTAATGAAAGAAGAAATTAATGGCTTGGCAGCTCTTCAAAAGATGAGGAAGACAAAGCTGATGAACTGCTTGCAACAGGAAGCACAACAATTAAGAACAAAGGAGATACACATTAATGACCTGCTTCAACCATATCAAGAGCAAATCGTAGAGATAGTCGATACGGTTGAACAGAAAATGAAGGAGTTTACTACCATCAGAGAGGAAACTAACGCCACAGAAGACGCCAACATTAGTTAAGAGTTGCTTGACTCGGCACAAGAGTGTGTCGAAGTGATGGAGAAGGAAGTCGCAGGACTTCGAGACAGGTTGCAGAGGACTTCGTAGGAAGCCAAGGCAAAGCTACAGCAGGAGAAGCCCGCTGGAAGTGGCTCGAGGA
>LPNX010939043.1:43663-107466 GCA_001517045.1 Pseudotsuga menziesii
TGTAATTGCAAGACCTTCGGGCTGCCTATAAAGGGATATATTTTGTATTGTAAAAGGGTTGGCTAGTTAGACATTAGCGGATTCGGCCAGTAGATAGTTGTTTTGTTGATTATCAGACAGTTGTAAAAGTCAAGCTTTGGTTCTGTTATTAGCGGAAGCAATCTTACTGTAACCAGTAGCTGGCTTATAGAGCATGCATGTAACGATCCACAGGGATCGAAAGAGAGGGAAGAGTATATTGTAGGAGAGCAATATAGAGATAGAAAGAAGATCTAAGAGAAAATATCTCGAGCTGCATATGCGGTGCAACAGAACTGTGTTTTACCTTCCCCTGAGCTATAATAAAAACACAGTTCTGTGGACGTAACTTCCATCCTGGAGGTGAACCACGTTAAAATCAAGTGTTATGTGATTGGTTTATGTGTTATGTTTGCTTATGCATTTCTCAGTCATTTCATGGACTCTGTTTATAGTTTAATGAATGAAGGTGTTAATCAATTCACAGTAACATAGAAGGATAAATATAAGTTGAAGTCTTTGGCATGTTGTATGTGGTTCATTTATGCTTTGCGTGAGACAGTCACTATTGCAGTATCGAATAGCCTTGTATGTTAAGTCTTGCATGTCGACACAAGCAATGCTAAGTGCACTAAGCCGCGGAGGTAGGATATCATGGAGAGGTGATACCGCATCGGCAGAGGAGCTGCGGTGTGCGATACCGCAGGTTGAGGACTTAGCGTTGGGCAGGAGCTGCGTGTCGCACGGTGCTCTGCGACGCGGTAAGGTTGGAGATATCGCGAGTCAGGGAAAGTGTGCGACGTAGAAAGGGACCGCACGACGGGGTATAAGGAACATCTCGCGGCTAGAAGAGCTGCGAGACGAGGAGATCACATGGCGCAAGCAGAAGATCGCGCGACGTGCAGATAAAGAGACCTCGCAGCTAGGGGAGCTGCAAGCCGAAAGTAGGATCGCCACGGAACCTGATCCAAGACACTTGAGTCCTTGGCCAATCCATTAGAATCACTTCGGGTGAGACTTCAGGCCGCCTTGCGGTTTGTCGCCGAAAGGGCCAGTGAGCTAGGGGTGTTGTTGGTTGATTATAGTAAACCCGGGTCTGCCCACAGCAGCCAACAGGGTCAAGAGTTAAAGAAAACCCTAAATAATTTATCCTCTCCCACTTGACAAGGCCAAGGAATCCCAATGAATTAACTATTCGAAGAATAGCAGGAAGATCTACATTCCAACCATAGACTGCACTTTTTTGCTTGTTGATCAAGGGTCCTGAAATAAGACAAAATTTTTGAATAATTTCATTAAATACCCTGGCAATATTCAAAGAGGCCCCACCAAGAAGAAGAGAATCATCAGTGAAGAGGGCGTGATTTATAGGTTCCACTCCCCTAGCAATCTTGATTCCTAAAAGGAGTCCAACTTCCTTTTCAACTAAGAGTTTTCTGCTGATGGTTTCTGCCATCAAGATGTAAAGAAAAGGTGACATCAGGAAACCTTGGCGGAGACCTATAGTGGCTTGAAAAAATTATGATGGTCTGCCATTGACTAGAGGCGCAATCCAAGGCCTGTCTGTACAAGCTTTGATCAAATTCACAAATTCAGAGCTGAAGCCAAAGGAAAGAAGGACATCATAAAGGAAGGGGATTTTTACACGATCGAATGCATTCTTCATGTCCAACTTAATTAACATTCCTTTCTCCTTCCGATGGAAGCTTCAGTGGATAGATTCTTGGACTTGGATAACGTTATCATCTAAATTCCTGCCTTTTACAAATCCCCCCTGAAGAGGAGAGATCAACCTCCCTAATAAAATCTTGAACATGTTGGCAACTAGTTTGGCTAGTATCTTGTAAGAAGCATTACACAATGAAATAGGACGGAACCTGTTGAAAGAAGAAGGATTAACTTCCTTAGGAAGCAGAGCAAGGAATGTAGAATTTGTACACCCGCCGACTTTAGCTTTATTTTGGAAGGCTATCACCATACAGATCAAATCTGACTTAATTATGTGCCAACAAACTCTATAGAAGTGGAAAGAAAAGCCATCCAACCCAGGAGCTTTATTTGTTTCCATTGCCCAGATGACATCCAAAATTTCCTGTTCAGTGAAGGGTTTCATTAAGACATGGTTATCTCCTGGGGTGACGAGAGAGGGTACATTGTCCAAGAATTCAATAGACACTTCCCCATCAACAAGGCCATCATCCTGAAATAAGAGCTGAAAATGTCTACTTGCAACCTATTTTAGCAGGTCTTGACCTTTAATGATGACCCCATCACCAATATAAATTTTCGATACGTGGTTCCGAGACAATCTAGCCTTGAATTGGCGGTGGAAAAAAACAGAATTTTTATCCTGTGCCTGCAACTAGAGGCTACGAGAATTCAGCCTGAGGAATTCCTCTTCTTGACGAAAAGATTGAGTGGTTCTAATTTGAGCAAGCTTTTCCCATGCTAACTGGGACTCTGTGATTTCATTGTCTTCCATTCCAAGTTGAATAGATGATAACTCAATCTCTCTTGCCTTATGGTAATAGGAGATCTCAGAGGTGTTTTGACCCAAGTTTTGAGAGCATATTTAGTTCTTTTTAACTTCGGTTCCCAGATGTAATTGGGAGATCCATCAACATATAGGGACCATTCCTGAGCCACCATAGCAAAAAAGCCATCTCTCTCAGCCCAGAGTGGAATGAAACGAAACGGTATTGGTTCAAGATTTTCTTCTTTTTCAAACAATAGAGAGATCGGGTGATGATCAGACGAGAGTTTAGGTAATATTTTGAAAGATGATGGATTTCCCATCCAACAGAGAACTGTGGACTAGGAATCGATCGAGATGGGCATCAATATTTGATGCGGTGACTCTATTGTTAGTCCATGTGAATCGACCTGATTTGGGCTTCATATCATTCAATTCGAAGGCAAGAATTAAGTCCTTAACCGTGTCATGAAATTGATCCTTGCCACGAAGCCCACAAATTTTCTCGCATGGAGCCAGAGCTATACCAAGATCTCCAACTACTACTAAATTTGGAAAAGAATTAACTTCTAAAAACTCAGACAACGATTTCCAGCATTCAGTTTTTTCCTAGTAGTTGACTGGAATGTAAAGGTTAAATAGGGACAAGGAGATCTTACTAGAGATATGATAGAGATCAGTAAATATCCAATGCTGAGTAACAACCCAACATTTTAACTGAAAATTTTCTTCACACCATAGAGTGGCTAAGACCCTAGAGGTTCCTCTAGAGCTAACAACTCTACCAACATTTAATTTCCATTTAGTTTTATTGAGAAGGAGAAGAGCTTCCTCCTCTATCTTGGTCTCTTGAAGGAAGAGGATTTTAGAAGGGACCATCCGCAATAAGTCATTGACTGCATCAGCTTTGATTGGTTTCCCCAATTCCCTACAATTCCAAGAGATAATCTGCATTACTTACCCATGTGGGAGGGAGTGACAACTACCTTAGGGAGCTTATTCCTCTTGCTTCTTCTTAACAACATTTCAATGGTGGACTGGCTACCTTGCATCTTTAACCTTTCTGCCTCTTCTTCCAGGGCCTCCTTCCGAGACTTCCTACCAGCCTTTTTAGAAAGTTGCTCAATTGAATCATCTTCAGAAGAGTCTGAACTTTCATCCTGCTTCTTCCTAGTTATATTAGCATAAGAGGGGGAAGCATTGACTCCAATTGGAGAGTGTTGCAAGGGTTCACCTTCCCTAGGGAATTCCGAGTTAGATACTCCAATTTGATCCAATATTCCAGTGTTCAATTCAGGTGCTTCGAACAGACCTTCCAATCGAGGCAGTTCACCCTCTTCAAGGGAAGAAGTTCCAGGAATACTGAGAACAACAAAGTGATTAAAAGACTCCTTTTCTACATCAGGAGGATTAGGGAGATTCTTTCCAGCAGCAATAATACCTTTCGTGGTCTTTCAATATTTACCTTTAGATTTAGATTCCTGTTTGGAAGCTCCAAATTTCTGAGCTTGGGTCCACTGGCCATCCTTTTCTTTTTCAAGATCATCTTCTGATTTCTTCTTACAATTATGGGAAAAATGGTCGTAACCATGACAGAAGCGACACTTAAATAAAATTTTCTCATAGTCCAGTTCTTGGATGTAAGACCAATCAACTACTGTGAGGTTGATCACCTATGGTAGGCCAATTTCCAAGTCTACTTCAACACATATTCTTGCGCATGAAAATTGGTCTTTCCTTTTTGCTCTGTCTATAAATTTACCGAGCTTATTCCCAATGACTTCCAAAGACTTTGGATTCCAACAATGTAAAGGTAAATGAGGGAGCCTTACGCAGACAGGAACTACTAATGGGACGCCTTGGGTGGGGTCAAAATCAGGAGACCCCTTGTTCAAATAAAGACCCTAGGGACCCATGAAGCATGGGCCATTGCGAAATATGAGATCCTTGTCTTCTACAGAGTCGAACACAAAAACAAAGTAGCCTCTGTCAACGAAGTGATTTCAGGTGCCTTCAGATACTGAGGGCCTCCAATTTCTTTGGACCCAACCATAGATAGCCTTAGGGGAAGGTCAGAGTCCTGTGAATTGTCCGATAAGTCCACGCTCAGCAATATTCAGGGCCGAACGATGGATCCTTTCAGCTGGAAGCTCAACAGAAGGAATATCAACCTTCTTCACAAATCTCTGAGAAGATGATCCTCCTTTCCTCTTATCAAAAGAAGCAACCAGTCTTTTGAAAGCTTCTAGTTTAGGGGGAGAGGAGGTGGAGGATCCCCTCTAGCATCCATGGAGGCCACAAAGAGGACAAAGAAACTCAACCCTAGACAGATCTGCTGAAAAGGGCCTCTAAAAAAAACAAACTCACCAGAAAAGAACAAGACAGAGATCAAGACTACAGAGAAATCGAGCCCCCCAAAGCTCGAAGAAACTTTCAAACAAAGACCAACATAGGCTTAACCAAAGATATTAGAGTGACGAGCAGTAAGCCAGAGCCACCAGCACTTGACAGGGTGAGAGGATTTGAGGCACCAAACACCTGCAAACAACAGACAGACCTCGGCAGAACCAGACACGCTAGGAATTTTTTTTTTTTTTAAACGCTTCTTGGAGCGAAAAAACCACCAATATCTAATATCTAATTTCCAACTTCTCGATTGAAAACACAACATAACAACCTTAAAAATAACATATATATTCACATACACAAAAATAGGGCAACAAACACAATGATACAATAAACCCAAATTCTATTAAATGAATGAAAGAAAGCAAAATGTTAAACATAAGCAACTAGAACGGTGGTAGTTGTATCTCTAAGAAGAGATGTGGTTATTATTCTCACTCGTGACAAGCTGAACACAAAAGGAGGTCGAAGGGCCTTTTATCACAAAGCCTTGGAAGGGCAAGAAAACCCTAACCCTCACCCTAGGATATGAATTGTTATAAAGTTTGCGGCTCCAAGGTGGTTAGTTGAACAATCAACTTCTCGGGGTCATAACTTTGTGTACAATCTTCGTTTAGGGTGCTCGATAGCCAGTTGGAAAGGTCTATTCGAGCTTTGCAACTTTTTACTAGGGCCAAATAAATGACATGGTCATTCATTCATTTGGCCTTTCGAATAGCTAAAAAACATCATTTAGCGCCTCAAAACGACCCCAAAAGTTTGGGACCCGAAAAACCATAGAGAATTACAAAATAATTGCCAAAATAAAAAAAACTATTTTGAGCCACTGGAATAGGTGGGTGACCACCTAGATCCATCTGGATCATGGCCCCAACTGACACCTGCATCCGGTTAAAATATAAATTTTAATTAAAAATAAGTATATAAATGTCTTAAAATATAATTATACACTTCTTCAAATTAACAATCTCTAATATCAAGTTAACAAACTTTAACTTAATAAAAATAAATTCCAATTAAAAGTAAGATTATAAATATTTTGAAATACAAGTCTTAAATTTAATTAAACATAAAAATAAAATACATTGAAATAGAGATATGCACTTATTCAATTTGAGTTATATTGAAAAACAATTATAAAGGTATTTTTATTATCTAACAAGCTATTAAATTAATGAACCATTAAATTTGATACAAAAGATTCAAGATTATATGATGCATAAGACCAATCATGTAATTGAAGATTTCAAGTAAAATCAATTGAAGCAACAAATAACTAACCATGAAGATCATCTTAATGAATCTATATTAAAAAAATCATAAGAAACAATACTATGCTAGATAATCATTTCTCATCTTTTTTGACTATATGTTAAGTAAAAATTACTCTAATATTATAAAAAAATACTTGTAAACGATATTGTGTGATTCAAGTGACTCAATTAAAGAGTTAAGTTATTATAATGAAGGCTATACAAAAATCATAAGAAAGAATACTATGCGACATAATCATTTCTCATCTTTTTTACTATAAGTAAAACATTTCTCTAAACATTATAAAAAACATTTCTCTAAACATTATAAAAAATACTTGTAAATGATATTTTGTGATTCAATTGACTAAATTAAAAAGTTAAGTTATGATAATGAAGGGTTTTTAGAAGAAAAAATCTTGTTTTTGGTAGTCATGTTGAATCAAAGGGCATAATACATAACTGGAGTGAGACCAATACATACATCAACAAGTGATGTAGTGTTGTTTCAAACCGACACAAAGAAAATAGCCAGACCATAAAGGTCTAAACTCAGCAATACAAAGAGTGAGAACATAAAGTTCTCCAAGAAGACAGGCAGACATCTATCCAGAGAGCACAAAGGGAATCCAGAAGACTCCTCCAGAGAGGACCATCATCGAAGACCGCACAGAGGAACCAAAGATCTAATCCAAAAACAGTGCCAAAAAAGAGAGAAGGAGCCATGCTCCGGCACTAAAATAAAAAAAACTTAGAAGAGTTTGATTTCTCCATACTAAATGACATAATCATCATAAAACTCAGAGATATGACAAAGGCCTGAGTCCAGATCCAGGGCCTCTTTGGAGAAGCCATCCGTAGTTTGATTGTGCTCTCTGTATACATGCTGAAAGTCTAGGCTGAGGAATTTTGGCATCATTTGTCTAATGGTCTCACACCAGTTATCTAGAACCAGGCAAGCCAAAGCTGCCTTGCCCATGGCCCAGTTGATAATAATTGATGAATCTCCAAAGATATGCAGAGAAGGGACCCCAAAAATTTTTGCCCAATATAGGAGAGCCCACAAGGCCAAGAGTTTAGCTTTTGTGTTGGTGCTCATACCACAACCCAATTTAATGTAAAATGAGTGGACATTTTTTATAGCAATAAAAACTCCACCCCCCCTTCCCTGCTGCGGCTGCACCATCAAAGAAACCCACCGGATATAACAAACCAGGGGCAAGCCCAATAATCCTGGGTTTAGATTTCCTCTTCGGAACTGGAAATCTAAGGATAAGAATATTTATCATGCTAATAAGAACACCCTGAGCAGATCTAGAATCTTAAAAAATGGCCCTGTTTCGAGCTTTCCAGATGCACCAAAAGACAAAAAAGGGAATATAATATTGGTGGGGATTGAGTCTTGACTAGGATTCCAGAAGAGACCCAAGGGAAGAATCCGAGACATGTCATTTACAATGGTAAGAGATCCCCAGAACTGCAATAATGGATCTAGTAACAGAACAAACCACAAACATATGTTGAATTGAATCCTCACCCGAGAGACACAATCCACATCGGCTAGGACCCTGCCATCCTCTAACAATCAGGTTATCCCAAGTTAAAACTCAATTTTTTAATGCCAGCCAGACAAAGCTATTTATCTTAAGAGGGAAGCACAATCCCCACAATCTAGTCGATAATTTATCCATGCTTGGGCTCAGATAGGAGTTAACAATCAAGTCGTATGCAAGGGCAGCTGTTACCATGCCATTCTTTTTGTTGTAAGACCAGATCAGCGAGTCTCGATCCTCTCCCAGACAAATACCACCATTCTGCAAACCCGAGATGTATGAATCCCATACAGACCTCCAATCACCCCCCAGCTCCAAGTCATCGGCAGATAACCACTGGGAAGGAGAATCCACAAAGGGATTCCGCACATGCTGTAAGGATGTAATCCCATAATCACCAAGGTAGCTTTTCAACTCAGGGTCAAAAAAGATGCATGGAGAGACACCAATAATAGGATCGACATTGATACGAACATCCTGTCCATTTCCCACCTTCCAAGCCATGTAAGGGTCTTGATAAATCCATTCCAAACTATGGAGGAGTTTCTGAGCAAGAAATTTTTATTTCTAAACCAATCAACCAGAGGTTTCTCCTTAAGGTACTTCACAGAGAGAACATGTGCCAAATACCTGATCCTTTAAGGGCCTTCCAGAAACTATTGAGCCTTAAAGAAATGCTGAACCAAGTTAAATTCTTGATGCCCTAACCCCCAAAATGGAGAGGCCTGGCCAGAGACTGCCAATCCACAAAATGGAATCGAAATTTGTTCTTGCACGAGCCCCAGAGAAAGGTAAATATATGTTGTCTCATCTTGTTCAGAATAGAGTCTGGTATTGAAGCTAGGGCAAGCCAATAGATAGGTAAGCTTGACAGCACAACTCTGATGAGCACAAGTCTACCTCCAAGGGAGAGCAACTTATAAGTCCAGTTCCCAATTCTTTTCTTAAGTCTCCTCAATAGCCAGAGCTAGTCCTTTACCCCATAGCCTAGTGGCTTGATATAATACCCTAGATACTTAAACCCCAGATTAATGGGCTCAACATTATAAGGCAGAAAGAGATGAATGTTATTCAGTACACCCTCCTCCAGTTCATTGAAAATAAATCTAGACTTGTCCACACTTATGTACATGCCTGAAGCAACACATAAAGTCTCAAGTATCACCTCAAAAGCCATCCACTCCACCAAAGTACCAAGACCAAAAATCACAACATCATCGACAAAGAGCAGGTGAGTAAGGGTAAGAGATGCAGATATATTGATGCCCTTGATCATAACACCTGCTTTGGCATCTTTTATGAGCAAGCTAAGACCTTCAATAACTGGTATAAACAAAAGGGGGGATAGAGGGAAACCCTACTTGACACCCCTTGAAGCAACAAAGAAAACCGAGGGTGATCCATTGATGAGCAGAGCAAAGTTTGCTAAAGAGATGCAACCCATTATCGAGTTCACCCCTTGAAGAGGAATGCCAATTTGAAGCAAAATGAGTCTCAATTATGTCCAGTTAACTCGATCGAAGGCTTTTACCAGGTCGAGCTTGAGAACCAGAGCACATCTTGTTTTTGACTTGATAGAATGCAAAGCTTCCTGAGTGATTCCCATTGGTTCAATAATCTGCCTGTTTTTGAGGAACCCAAACTGTTCAGGGGAAATGTATTTATCAAGGAAGGGTTTGAGCCTCAAAGCAATGACTTTGGAAATTAGCTTGTAGAGAGATATAGGTCTAAAGTCTGCAAAGGTGACAGGTTTTTCCTTCTTAGGGATTAAGGAAATGAAGGTGGAATTAAGTGAGGGGGTAACCCTCCCAGAGAGGCGCGATGACTCCACAGCAGCCAACATATCCTCACCTAACAAGTAAAAAAAACCCAAGTAAGATTCAACAGGCCAGCCATATGGTCTTGGACTTTTGTCCTTTTTGAAGGATTTCAGGGCCCCCTCTACTTCCCCCAAAGAGACCTCTGAAGCAAAGCTGTCAGCTTCTTCACTTGATAAGAAAGCGGGAAAAAGTTTAACCACTTTTAACTGATCCACAATGTTGGATTGATTATCGTACTTAAAGATATCATTGATTATAATGAAGGTTATAAGTTAGAGTTGTCGCTATTAAGTAAGAAGGGGAGCTACATAGTAGTCAGTTCTGGTCTTTAGTGTTTTTTTTATTTGCTAAAGAAATTAGTCTTTAGTGAGGAGTAAGCGCAAGGACCTAGTATCATCGTTCAGGAATAATGTAGACTTGTTTCACAAACGAATATTTTTTTGACTTTGCAATAGCAACCGACGCTTAATGAAGATAAAGAAATATTTTTGCAACGTATTTGCACTATGTTTATCAAACCAAGTCTCAAGATAAAAAAAATTATGGTACATCTTGAAAAGTGTGCAGTGTTACTTTTTGCTTCAAGTGATCAATCTCTTACTCCATGATATATCATCTAATAAATATACCCCTAAGCTATCATCTAAGTGATCTCTTGCTATAAATGGAGTGTAGAGAACCAGGGATTGTTGGAAAAAGAAAAAGTTATAAATCCATCTTGCTCCGTGCTTTTTAGAAAACTCAATTTGAGAAAATGATCAGTTTGATAGTTTTCTTTGATATATGTAGAAAAGAGATTCAGAAAACAAAAATCAATTGATAATCGTGTTTGAGGAATATCTAATTTGTCCTTAGGGAGATCAAAACATTAAGATTAGTCTTGGTTACAAGCAATTATAGCATTTGTCCAACTAGTTTATTAGTTTTTTTTCCAGGGGGGCGGGATCTAGATTTCAAGTTTTGCACATAAAAAAGTGAAGAGAAATGGAACTCTATGCCAAGCATTACATAGCATTCACTACTAACATGGTGTATATAGTATAACAGACCTAACAAAGTCATATATTGACATTGGAGAATATTGCTTCGAAAAAGTAGTTACAAGTAAGCATAATAGGCATAAAAAAAATGTGTGCATTTGATCGAGAAACATTTCTATCCTGACCATAACTAACAGGGAATTAGGAGTTTAAATATGCATATAATATCACCTATTGTTACCTTCAAACCCAATCAAGTGTCATAAAATGCATGTCAAGCTAAACAAAAAAGAAGGAACAAGCTAGCTGAAGTTAGAAACAGATAGGCTAATAGATGCCCATTTGAAACACTTGATTGAAGCTTTCGTTTGAAGCATTAACGAAGGATGAATAACACATTAATTTTATGAAGTGTGAGTTCTTCAAGGAGGAATGGTTGTACCTTCATTTCATTCATTCTAGGGAAGGGTTGTGCATGGATCATGAGAAAGTGAGGGTGATTTGGATTGGCTTACACAACACAATGCCATAAAGGTAAAGAGTTTTAAGGACATTGCTAATTTTTATGGGAAGTTCATTGGAGGATTCAACAAAATATTTGCACCGATCACAAAATGTTAGTGGAGCATGGAGATGCAAAACAATTTTTCGCAAAAGAATATATTAAAGCACCACGTTTGGTCTTACTATTTTTTGTTCAAGTGTTTCAATATTTAGGTTGTGATGCAAGTGCAGTAGCTAAACTGACACAATGTTTAGTTAGGAGGCTAGTAGCTTATTCCAATAATGAATTGAATGAAGTGTAGAAGGAGTGTTATGATTGCCATTTTATGGTATTGTATAAACATTGAAGCTTTGGAGATAATCAGGCATTGAAGTTTATAAAAACTAAAGAGAAGTGAAATTAGTATAAGAAGTGTGTTGCTGCACAATTAAGATATAAATTATTTGATGTTGGAGACTTAGTTAAGGTGTATTTTAGCAAATAACACTATCCTTGAGGCACACAAAACAAGCTAAATGTTAAGAAGATTGAATAATGTCGAATCAAGCTAAAGTGACTAAGACATGGAGCAATGAAATTGAAGAATGTATTAGACAAAAATAGTACTTGGATTTTAGAAACAAAGTACCAAAAAATAATTTGAGGGAAGAATTTTGCAAAAGCATATGAAGCATTAGCATGAGGAATAACATTGTTTTATCTGCAAGGGGAAGTAAATCATGAACCATATATGCAACGATTCATAAAAATCATGAACCATCTATGAAACGGTTCATAAGAATCAGGGGTTGGGATTTTATGATTAGAGAGGATGATAAGAATCAAAATCCATTTCAAAGCTACACTGTGGTCTTCTCCTTTCATTACATAATGCTTACCCCGTGACATGTTTTTTCAGCCTCTTTCCTTTAATCCCTATAAGTTAATCCTACATTGAATACACAAAATTATGGGTTTTATTTAGGGTTTTAATTTTGATCTTGAGTAAGATAGAACTTGTATCAAAAGTTTTGCTAGCTTTGTAATCAACTTTTGAATGTATATGAAAAGTAAAAATGGGGACTAATCCATGTTTACAATATTTGATGTGTAATTGACACAAACACCACATGCATGCTAATGTCCTATACATAGTTTGAGAGGTAAGCTATGGTGTTTAAACCGTCCGATGAACACACAATTCTTTGATGGGTTGGCATGTTACTAATTGCATGTCATTATTGCGTGGTATCATACTTTGTGCTTATGATATTACCTACATTGCATAGTATAGGGAAGTGATTTGTTTTATTTTTATGCTTATTATTAATTATGGGAAAATACATTTGAAATGTGGCATTTGTTCAAGACTAACCGAGTGTAATAGTGCATAACTTAATACTCAACATTGAATGTTAAGTGTTCGACAATTGATTTTTTTATGCTTATTATTACTTATGGGGAAATACATCTGAAATGTGGCATTTGTTTCAAGACTAACCAAGTGTAACAATGCAAAACTTAATACTCAACATTGAATGTTAAGTGTTCAACAGTGAATCCATCGATATTAATCGGTATGCTCCGATAATGAATTCCAATTGAAATTTCAATACCTTGAGCATTATAGTAGTGATATTGGTATAAAGAGAAGACTATTGTGTGATGAAGTTTGACCATAAGCAAGGATTTCAAGCTAATAGAGGTAAGACTCTTCACTTTGTTTACAGTATGAGTTGTTGTTATGGATTGTGGGTTTAAAACTTTCAATTGAATACCTCCATAGTATTCCCATATTTATAATCCTCCGGTCTTGCTATTGTTTTTAATTCTTAGTTGGGTGATGTAATTTTCTGTATACATTTTCCTTGTTATGTTATTTCATGGCCACGGTTGTTTTTGGCCTTTCAATCTCTCTTATCATTTTCTTCATGCCATTAAAAATTTCTTTGTACTTCGTTTGTTGATGGTGTATTGGCTACCGCTCAAACTTTTTTTTAGGAGAAAAATAGTTGTTTCTTGGTATTCATTGAGAATCAAAGGCAACTGATACATATCGGTGATACCAAAATATCATACCAATTTCATATCACAATACAGAGAGGGCACTAAGGGGAGCATCATAGCCATACAATGAAAAATCAACATCTAATCTTTAGGATGATCGACCAGTCATGTCCAAAGAGAAAACATGAAGAACCCAGCCTGATTATCCAATGAGGCACTCAGGGTAGTGACTAAGCATAAAGGATGTTCTGCCTCAGAGGATGAAAGAAATATATCCACAATCATCCATGAATCAATAAGAGGCTAAGAAGCCCATACTCAACAATATACAAAAAAAATAGAAGGTTATGAGTATTCTACTCCAACAGAGAGGCTCTAGAAGAGTTGTATCTCACCTCTCCCAATAATAATTCCTTCATAATATTCAATGAAGGATAAGAGGCCTGAGCCCATAGAGAGTTCCTCCTTGGATAAACAATCTGCCTTCTTATTGTGTTTCCTGGAGACATGCTGGAAATCAAGGGAAAGAAAAGAGGCTTTCAAATCCATGATACTGTCACACTAGTAATCCTAATCAAGAGTTGAAAGCAAAACCTTATCCTTTGCTTAGTTGACGACTACTGAAGAATCGCCGCACACATGAAGTGTGGGAAGACCAATAGCAGACACAAAATACAATAATTACCAAAGCGCAAGCAGTTCAACCCTGGAATTGGTGCTTTGTCCACAACCCAGTTTGATACTGAACGTATGTGACTGATTTAACCCAAGAATAATACCAGCTCCACCATTCTTCATAGTTGTCGCCCCATAAAAAAACCCATAGGGGTACCTTATATCCGGAGCTGGCCCAACAACCCTTGATTTTATTTTTTTACAACTCACAAGAAAAGATAAAACCTGATCCAAGATCCTATTGCAAATAGTTACAATATTTAATTGTATGTCTTCATATATACAGAAGTTGCACAAAATCCATATATTCCATATAAAAAACAAGGGCAGATAGAGGCTAGCCCGATCCTACTGAAACCAACTCTTTAGATTACCGCTCAAACTTATACTAGCATGCATGCAAGTACGCCTGGTAGCCATGAATGTCAGTCACTATAGACCCTTGGATCATGGTATAAAGGCTCTCTATGGTTGATTTATGGTTTCTTTGCAAAGTTTCCAATCATAAGGAAGAATATGTTATAGCACCATTAAGATTTGTGGATGTCATTGAACAATGATAGGTAAAAAAAGTTTCATTCTTAATACAATGTTGCATATACAAATAGTGGAGCTTGCATTGTTGTTTAGCATCTTTTGTAGCTCTTTAATGGGCGTATAACATTTTGGATTCTAACGTCTATGTGTTTTATTATTATTTATTGTATGATGAGTGGTTAGAATGTGTACATATTGTAAACCTATAAAAGAGCTATAAAACTCATTAATAAAAATACAATCAAGTGTGGTGTCACATTTATAGTGTTAAGAATGAAGAAAGTTCAGGAAAATTCAGTTTCATAGGAATATTTTAAGATAAATATAGTCATGACTAGCACATCCACATTACAGATGGGTTAACAACGTCAATAGGAATTAGATTCCATACCACCGTTAAAGATGCATGGGTGTAACTGAAATTGAAACAATTAATGATTCAGTGATTCCTTTAACCCTATTGACCATTCATTTAACCCATTCAATCCCTCGCGTGGCAATAGGCTTGGATTAAATAAAAAACAATGGATTAGCCATTGTCGTTTCGGTATGTTGTCGGTTTAGATTAAATCTCCACCCTCATATTGTGTGTGCTTAACGAATCTCAAAAAGGTATAATCCAAAGGAATGCATCCCCACCTTCCATCCTTAATCACATATTGAAAGACTGCAATCACCCTCCAACTACATTTTTTATTGTAGTCGCCTATCGGCGAAATATTTGGATTTGCGATAAAAACCGTTATGAATACTTTTAACGTATTTCCTTACAATAATAATAACAAATAATGATGTTAATTATAGAAGACTATAGAGTTCTATAATGCCTAATGAGGAATCCTTGTGCAGAAAATGGTGAAGGATATAATTCGTTACAAATGTAAGAGACAACAAGAAGGAAAAGTCTAAATCGTTGCAAGGATGTACACAAAAACAAGCTGATGCACACAACTGAACTTCCCAGGTTCAGTTGTTGGTGAGGGGGGGCTATATGCTAGCTAAGGTCTACCGGTGGAATAGATGGCATAGGTGTTTTTTGAACTGCAATGAGGCTATGATGTGAATAAGTGGGTGTAATGGCCACATGTGTTTCATATGGTGTATGCATTATTTGTATGCAACATTTTATTGCACACCTTGGAAGGTTCTACTAGGATCACTGATGGCTTGGCCTCAATTGATGGGATCAACAAAACATAAATGTTGGTCATCGAAGGGAGGAGGTTCCTCAACTCAGGTAATTCTGGGTAGAAAGTTTGGTGGCATGGCCCATGATGGCACATAGAGAATAAGGAGTTGGAATCTGTATGCGTATGGTTGGGGAGGTCATGCCAGGCCTGATAGTTTGGGTGAACCCAACTTTCTTCTTCTTCTTCTTCCCCCCAGTTTTTTGAGCAACATTAGGTTGAGTCAAAGCTAGCATAAAAATTCAGACCTAGCAATTTTTCTTTTAAGAAGATGGTCATGGAGAGTGCCCAAAATGTAGGAAGCGATCAAAGCAAGATATAGCATTACAAATCCTCCTCCAAAATATCCCTTAGTTCAAAAAAACAAACAGTTGCATCATTTCATGGTATGTCTTTTCAAAGAGGACTCTTAGAAAGCAGTTGAAGGTTAGAAGGTGCAGAAAATAAATCACGAGTACTAAAGAAGCCTAAGAGATAATGTTTTAAGAACTGCATTAAACCTGCCAGAAGACTAGGTTTTACGAATCCAGGCACGTTGAATCTTCTTGTTTCACGTTCTACAAGCTACTAGAATTTACAACAGGAATCCAAAATTCAAGGTTTTATTGAAGCATCTATACATTAATCAATGGTTCTACTAAGTTAGTGTATTGCATACCAAGCATATAACACCACTATGATAAACTAATACGTTCCCATCGAAAGAACTTAGAATAACTAACTGGAAATGCTATGGGAAATTTAATCATGTCCAATAGATGATTGCAAGTAGGGATGAGACCATCTCCATCTTCCATGCTCCTTTTCTCTTAGGGAATCATTATGCTTGCATCTCTTTCCAAACCCACATTGGAGTGGGGCGGATTGAAGAACACAAGCTCTTATCTTATGATGGACGCAGTGGGTATGGTGTAGAACTGTGACACTGTGGGGATTGAAGTATATACAACTGGCTAGTATGCGAACATCCACAATGAAATGCCGTGACATTTGTGACATGAAGTAGGAGTACTATGGTGATGGCCAAGATTGCTCACTGGTATAAATTAAGACAATGGAGATATGTAAAACTTATACCCAACATTTAATGTTGGAGAAACAATGCTAAGCCTGCCTAAACATTAATTCACATCTCTATATTTATTCATCTTTTGAACCAAAAAGATTAGATTAAATTTATGTGGAACTGCCCATTTTCTCGATATGAGGCTAAACAAGAGGTCCAACTTATTCATTGGTCAACAAAATGGTGTGGTAGATACCATTGGTTGAGAAAGAGAGTTTTGTGTAGACTTTGAATGAAAACTTAGGATAAGCTTTAAAAAACTCTACAATAATACATACATTTTTGTGCAAAACATTGAAAAAGGCTACAAGGTGATTACAAGAGTGCCTGCCAGTGTGAAATGCTGGGACTAATAAGCTTACATTTGAGCCTTTTTAAACTAATCCATTGTCAAGGATTTGGGGGCCTATTAGGTGGGATAAAGTGGTTTTCACACTCCCCGCCATGGTCCAAATCCCCTAATGAGACATTGGGCCGTTGTGATAAGGCTAGAGGGGTAGGTGTCCCGATTTGAGTTTGGGATTTAGACTATGTCAGTGGTCTTTGGAGTCTCAGGCCTTTCTAAGTCATAAGTTATTGGTATATCTGGCTTGTGGGTAGTTAGGTATACTCTTGGGGTTATAGTGGCATCCATCGGATTTGAACCTATATCTATCCCAAGTGATCCTGACAAACTTACCGATTCCCCATGGTAAAAAAAAAATCACATATTTTCATTATGTATAACCATTATGGCAAGTTTTCAAAGCTATAATTATAATAATAGATTAATAATTATAATCAAGTTCACTTTAAGTATAGTCTAGAAACATGCGATGTTTTTGCTCCTTTTTTTTTCTCTTTTTCGGCTTGGTGATAGAATCTGACAATGAATTTTTGGAATTCTAGATAAAAACCATCAAACTTTGCATAATTCGGGTGCCCTAAGGGTTTTTCAGAGTGCTGATCAATTTCTGCACTTAAAATAATGATTTGAGTTTAAGAAAAAGTTGAATTTATTTACTTATTTATTTATTTTACCGAATTCTGATAAAAATCACCGGAAAAGTGAAATTATCACGTGTTAAGCCTCCTTCACTTTATGGATGTATGGAGGTGGGATCCGGGGTTGAAATTTGATGTGCACATCAAGAAATTTTTATTTGACTTTTTAATTTTAACATTACCTTTCAATTGAAGTTTAAATATTTGCAACAAGTTATATGTAGAGGAACATTGAAGGTCAAATTAGGGAAAGAGGCTTGAATTGATATTAAGAAAATCAAGATCACTAACAATGGATATATAATCTATATACATTGAGACAAAAAGAGTGCCAACAAAAAGATCCAACTAAAATCCTTTATTATTATTATATATTTTGTGTATATTCATAAATAAACTAAAAATAGAGACAATGTGGAGCACAAACTCACATTTCACTAATTTTGAATGACACATTTGCTAATAACATTTAATAAAACTATTATTATTGTTATTATTTTCACGTGGTTCACAACCTTGAGAATATTGTTCGGGGCTCCCTTCTGACCTCAATATCAAACTGCCTTTGGAATCACACTCCAACCAACTCAACTACCCCTCAAGGCTTTTAATAAAACTATTATAAATTCAATCTCATAAATTTAACAAACATTCATACGAGGTAAGGATCTATCATGAATTTGTCAAAGATTGAGCAAGATCATGCTTATCCATATATAAATATTTTTAAAATACAAAAAGATGAAATTTGCAATCTTTGATATTTTCTTCAAACTTTATTTTTATTATTGTTCAAAATAAATTAAATATAGAAAGCAATCTATCATGAATCTACGAATGAGAAACCTTTAAATAGGCCTCTTCACAAGGAATACTATAGGTTATTAACATGGGCCAAAAAAACCAAAAAGAATATTTGACTCTCTAATGGAGTCAACTTTATAATATAGAAAAAAAGTTTGAGAAAAAAGAAAAAGATTGTTTTTTTTTAACCAAAACGATTTTTTTTTCATTTTTATTGATAAAGAATTGAATGGGCCTTTGCCCAATTACATTTGTTCCAAAGAATCAGCTTCTTAGAATAAAAAAATCTCTTTTCCATATCAAGGAATATGATTCATTGAACTAGGACCATCATTCAAACTTAACATTCCTGAAGAAAGTAGGCATCCCCGATTGGCTTTGTAATTTGCCAAAGTTATTTAAATCACGAAGAATGTGAAAAGAGGTAACTGAAGCACAATCAATTAAAATGAAGTGCATCCTTTGCATGGTAGCATTCAAACTGGGATTATTGAACTTTGAATCAGAATTTAAATATTTTATGATGATTTTAGAATCTCCAAAAATTTGAATGTTGCCATGTCCTGCCGCCGTTGTAAGTTGAAAAGATTTTAGAAGTGCATATAATCCTGCTTGGATATTTGAAAGATATCCTAATCCCCATCTGAAGCTTGTTTCTAGAATTCCACTAGGATAACAGATCAAACCCCCTGCTCCAACTTTCCACGGATTACCTTTTGACGCTCCATCAAAGAAGATTGAGACTTTATTTTTCAATTGCCACCATTCTGAAAATTCCTTCTTTGTCATTCTAATATGCCAAATTGGTTTAATAACTGGCTTGCTCGATCCTAACTAAGCTTTATCCTCTTACCTTAATCCCAACCATTTATGCTCAACTTCTAATTTAATTTCTTCAAATTGAGGATTTCCCACTACTTCCAGAAGAAATGCCTTAGCTTTTAAAGCTACAATTTCAAGCTTAGAAATTTTACTGTTAAAAATCAAATCATTTCTTGCCAGCCAAATTTTCCAACATACAAATTTGGGAATGGCTTGCCATATTTTCCTCCAAGCTAGACTGATTGAAGAGCCTGGATACCTTGACTGCCAACTTTTAAAAAGAATAACAAGGTCAAAATTTAGAGGAGCATAAGAAGGAAACCCACGCATAAAATGAGCCCATACTTACTAAGCAAAAATACAGCCAACAAAGATATGAACCATTGTCTCGACATTTTGAAGATAGAAGCAACATCTAAAAGGACCCAAGAAACCTCGTTTTAACAAATTTTCACTAGTTAAAACTTTCTAATGCATTACAGTCCAAGTAATTTTTTTTTATTTTTGGAACGCTAGGAGACTTCCAAACCAGCTTCCAACATGCTGCGTCTAGAGTTCCAGTAGAGGGAAGCATAAAGTTCTGCGATTTCTGCAAAGCCGAGTACCCTTCAGCAACAGAATAAACTCCTGTGGTTCCCCATCCCCATGAGTGCTTACAAGAAACATGAATTGGAGCAATCCCGGATAGTTTCTCTATCAGCAAATTCTATCGAGTGTGATAAATTATATCACTAGCTGGCAATTCTAGAAAGGTCTACGCCTTCCAATTTCCTTTGCAATCCCAGGATATGAAGTCAAAAATTCGATGGATATTTTTATCTACTAACCAACGCTTAATCTCAGAGAAAGATTCATTTGAATTTAGAGGAGCTTTCCCTAAAATTTTGTCTTCCCACAAGAACGTTTGTCTACCATTTCCAGGAATTCTGAATAAACGCTGAGAGAAAAATACAATACATTTTCTGCATAAATTCCATATAATAGAGCCTTTTGGAGCATTAGCCATTTGAAAATTTCTTAGATTTCCTCCATGAAGATATTTTTTCTAGAAAATTTGGCTCACCGGGTGCTTTTTATTGGAGAATAGTTGCCATAGCAATTTGCCTCCCATAGCTAAATTAGTCAATCCTGGATCTCTGATTTGCAATCCACCTTCAAGAACATGCATTTTTACTGTTTCCCACTTTACTAGATGCATATGGTTCTGCTTTTTTCCCCCACCTCTCCAAAGAAAGTCTTTGAGCAGCTTGTAAATCTAATCCATGATTTTTTTCGGAGACAGGAGAAGAGATGAATGATAGATAGGTAGGGATGAGAGAGTTGACTTTATAAATATGAGCTTTCCTGACTTCGTCAGCTAGTGGCCACCCCATGAGGCAATCTTAGTTTTTAACTTACCAATGATATCCAACTAGAGAGAAGGGAAATTTTTCCCCATGGTTAATGGCAGACCCAAATACTTAACCTTGTACCATGAAACAAACCCTTAAAAACCCAAAATCTATGAACTGTTTGTAACTGCTGATTGCTCCACATTTCAACAATACACGACACTCTTACGAATATTAATAAGTGCTCCTAAAATGATACAAAAATGATTCATAATGTCTGAAAAACTCTTGCCATTTTTAAAGAAGCCCCTCCCAAAAGCAGAGTATCATCCGCAAAGAGAGCATGGTTAATAGCTTCCACTCCAGCTGATGAAGTTATGCCCGAGATGATCCTAACATTTTTCCCTGCTGTTAACTTTCTGCTTAAAGAATCAACCATAAGAATATACAAAAATGGTGAAAGTGGATAGCCCTGACGAAGGCCCCTGGTTGCTTGAAAGAAATTTGTTGGTCTACCATTTACTAATGGTGCTATCCAAGGTTTATCAATGCATGCTTTTATCAAATTTAAAAAGGTAGGGATAAAGCCAAAAGAATAAAGAACTGAGTATAGAAATGAAAACTTTACCCTGTCAAATGCATTTGCCATGTCAAGTTTGATTAGCATGCCCTTCTCCTTCCTTCAAAAGCTTGAATGCATGGCTTCTCGAACTTGAATGACATTGTCCAAAATGTGCTTCCCTTTGACAAACCCACCTTGAAGAGGTTAAATCAACTTCCCAAGCAGAGGTTTGATCCTTTTAGCTAAGAGCTTAGAGAAAATTTTATAAGATGCATTACAAAGAGAAATAGGTCTGAATCAATCAAAAGAAGAAGGGTTAACTTCTTTAGGAATTAAAGCCAGGAATGTGGAATTTGTGTATCCACCAACTTAATGAAAATATTTTAACATCTGGAGAAGATCTTTCGTGATAAGTTTTCAGCAAACTTGATAAAAATGAAAGGAAAAACCGTCAGGGCCTGGGGATTTATCCGACTCCATAGCCCATATAACATCAATAATTTCTTATTCTGCAAAAGGCTTCATTAAGTCAACATTATCTTCCTCACTCACCATGCAAGGGTGTTGGACAAGAAATCAGATGTTAAGTCTGAATTTGAGAAGCCATCTTCACTAAATAGGTTCTGAAAATGAGCTTCAGCCACTTGTTTTATTTGAGAAATAGAAGAAATTTTTGAGATGTGATTTCGGGATATTCTGCCTCTACACTGCTTGTGGAAAAAAGAAGTATTCCGATCTGCAGCTTGCAGCCAAGTACTCCTTGACTTCAATCTCCAATATTCTTCTTCTCGCCCAAATTCTCTAAAGGAGAACAACTGTGCTCTTTTCTCTTTTTCCATCAAAGCAAAGGTGATTTTAGATTCTTCCATTTCCATTTGAATTTCCTCCAACTTTCCCAGGGCTTCTTTCCTTTCACTTATTGTATTTTTTGAGAGGTTTTAACCCAATTCTTTAACTCCACTTTTGTATTTTTAAGTTTTCTCTCCCATACATAATTCGACGATCCTACTACAGGAATATCCCAAGCCATAGAAACAGTGTTCATAAAACCGTCTTGTTCTTTCCACAATGGACTGAATCGAAAGGGAATGGGTCCTAAGTTCTCTTCATCTTCTATCAATAGCTTGATTGACTTATGATCTGAAGAAATCTTGGCGAATATGCTGGATAAAATTATTTTTTCCCCCAACAACAATGGACTATGTACTAGAAAGCGATCTAACATAGCAGAAATGTTTGCTAGACCAACACGGTTATTTGTTCACGTGAATATTCCCTTTTTAGGCTTAAAGTCAATCAACTCCCACGATAGAATAAGATTTTCCATTGAATTAAGCATGGGATCTCTCCAAGTAACACTTCCTTTTTTCTCTTTAGCATCCATAATTATATTTAAATCACTGGCCACGATAATATTGGAGAATGAATTAGCAGATAGGAAAGTTGACAAAGAATTCCAGCAATCTTGTTTTTCTTGGCAGTTAACTGGTACATAAAGATTAAAAAGGGAAAGAGTAGTCTTACTGAGGGAGTGCTGGAATTCTATGAATATCCAATGCTGCGTTACATGAGAGATGATTAGAGAGAAAAGATTCTCTGGCCACAAGGTAGCGATTCCACCAGCAGTACCTCTAGCACTCACAACCTTCCAACATTCATTTGCTAGTTCTTATTACTTAAGGATAGGAGGCAGTCCTCTTCAATTTTGGTCTCTTGGAGTAGAAGAATATCTAGACAAGTCGTTCTTACTAGATCTTTAACAACTTTCACTTTCGATGAATTTTCGAGCCCTCTGCAATTCCAAGAGACGATGTTAATTATTTATTGTTGATAGCAGGAGGAGGGCCTCCTTTTGAAGGTCTAGCCCTGATGTTCATGGCAATTGACATTGCAATAGTAGCTTGGCTTCCTTGCATCTTTATCCTTTCCGCTTCTTCCTCCGTGATTGTCTTATGATATTTACATCCTTTTTTTGAGGAACTCTCAAGAGATTCTTCATTATAAGAACCGGAATTAGCTATTGGCTTCTTCTTTTTTTCCATTTCCACATGTGTGGGAGAGAGACCATCAGTAGGAGAACCCTGATCTGTCTCAGATGTTTGTTTGTTTTCTTCTCGACTCTGAACTTGAGATTGAGGAAGTTCCCCCTCTTCAAGAGTTGAAGGCACTTATTCCTCAGGAATACTCAAAACTTCAAAATTGTTTTGTGATGTTATTTCCTTCATTGCTACTTCATTTTCAATGGGTTTGGGGTTACTACATGACCCCAGTTCAATTCTTTTTCCCTTTGAAGAGTTACCCTGCTTTGATGAATTGGCTTTTTGGACTTGTGTCCATTATTCTCCCTTCTCTTTGATAGCTTCTTCCTCATCTTTCTTCTTACATGATCTGGCAAAGTGCCCATATCCATGACCATGTCTACACTTGAAAGGAAGTTGCTCATAATCAATCTCTTGCACATGAGACCAAATTGCCACTGTCAAATTTATAGCTTCAAGAAGCCCTACCTTTAAGTCCACTTCGACACAAATTCGAGAACACGTATGTTGTTCTCTTCTTTCATCCCTATTAATGTATTTCCCAAGAGTGTTTTTCTATAGCTTCAAGAGACTCTAGATTCCAACAATGAAGAGGGAGGTGCGACAACCTAACCCATACAGGAACAATAGAAGGTACATCTTGATTTAGATCAAAATCCGGGTTCAACTTGTTCAGATAAAGCCCTTGAGGGCCCATGAAATATGGACCGTTGCGGAAAATTAAATCTCTGTCTTCAGAATTCTCAAATAGAAAAACATAGTATCCTTTACCTATCAGATTGCTTCGAATGCCTGTTGAGATTAGGGGTTCCTAATTTCTTTGAACCCACCCATCAATAGCCTTGGGAGATGGCCAAAGACCATTAAACTGGCCAATGAGACCCCTCTCTACTATATTCATGGCTGTGTGGCATGCTTCTTCCGTAGGAAGATCCACCGAGGGAATATTGTCAAGTTTCTTGACAAAGGTTTGCTGGTTCTGAGAGAGATTTCTTTTTCCACTAGCTGCAACCAGACTCTTGAATGCTGATCATATGGAGGGGAGGCTCCCCCTCCCATAGCCATATCGGGATCCCCCAGAGCTAAATACCTTCAAAGAAACCTGTCAAACAATCAATTTAATTCCAATTGCAATTGTCAAACACCAGCTGGAGTTCTTAGAAAGATGTAGAGATACCAACGTTCTTCCAAAATTCGCTATTGTCAAATACCATTTAAGAAATCACAGCAACTATCGGGCTTTCGATCGCTTGGGCTTTGCCATTGTGAGAGGAGAGATTAGGAGGACACGGACAAACTTAAACAGTTTATCAAACTTAGCATTGAAACTTCACCTCAAACTAGCACACACATTCAGGAATGATCTCTGGACCATCGTAGATGCGTGCGCAACACTGAAGGATGATAAAGAGTGCTGTGCCTCAAGGTTTAAACAAAATAAAAAATATGTGCAATTATTTAAAGATACCTGGGGTCGCATTGAAGAGATGGACAGGTCAGAGAAAGGACTAGTTCACACAACACTTGAGACCTCTGCCTATGATCTTCCCATACTAAACGAAGAGCCTGATATTGAATTGGATCATACAACACTTGATGAGGAGATGACTCACATCCTTCCACGTAGGCTGGATAGCACAGCACTGCCACACAGTTTGATAGCTACAGGCGAGATATTGTATCAACAAGAATTGGAACATCCACATGGGCAAGATCGATCCACATTTGGGGTTAATGAAGCTTCCAAGCAGCCACATCGTTTGGAGAATAATGAACGTCTACTACGCTGTTGTAAGATCGCAGAGCACCCTCGTTGTTGTAATATCGCATAACATTCACGGCAGGATGAAGAACATCCACGGTGGTTGGGAATAAGGGTGAGGCACTTCCGCATGGGTTGAATAACGCTACCAACAGACAGGTTGTTAATCTCTCGGACCACGTACTCAGTGTTGAGGAACACAATGTTCTCAAGAAAGGTCTAGGTTTTGCCATTTCTCCCAAAAGAATCCCGATAGACAACATCATTTGCAACATAGAAAACGCCATCCAAACTTTGTCCAAAGACGCTAAAGAAGAGGTGAGACAAGACTGTGCTGTCATTTTGAGAAAAGCTAAACCACCAAAGGATAACCTTAGTAGGGGAGAACGAGTAGCCATTAACAATCTTAGGAATAATGAAGAAATTGGGGTCCTCAAGGTTGACAAGGGAGGAGCCACAGTTCTCCTCAATAGCAAAGACTATGTCTAAAAATGCTCGATCATCTTAGCTCAAGCGGTAGCTATAGAAAACTAGGTAGCAATCTGATTTCAATAATATTGAGAGAAGTCAAGAAGGTCATCAAAGGATCCAGTCTTGATGATAAAAACAAGAAGCTCCTCATGTCGGCAGGAGAAGTCACCCCAAGAATTTATGGTTTACCCAAGATTCATAAAGAAGGGGTCCCCCTAAGACCAATTGTAAATACAATTGGTTCCCCCACCTATGAGCTTGCTAAGTTTGTAGCCAAATGGTTAGGTCCTCTCGTCGGACACACAGAGTCCTTCATTAAAGACTCAAGCGACTTCGTTCGACTTATTTCAGGAAAGAAGATAGACCCTAATGACATCATGGTGAGTTTTGATGTAGTGAGTCTATTTACTAAGATCCCCTTAAATGAAGCCATTAGAGTCATTCATGAAGTCACCGACCCAGAGATAACTAAATTCCCTAAAATTTGGCTCCGCTCCACGTTCTTCAGTTTCCAAGGGGAATTCTATGAACAAACCAGTGGAGTAGCAATGGGGTCTCCCCTCTCACCCATTGTCGCTAATCTTTTCATAGAGAATTTCGAAAAGAAGGCGATTGAAGCCTATTCCTTGAAACCAAAATCGTGGAAAAGATATGTGGATGACACTAATGTCCTTTGGCCATATGGAGAATTCTTTGAGCATCTTAATAGCCAATTTGTTGACATTAAATTCACTATGAAAGTGGAAAATAATGGGAGCATCCCCTTCCTTGATGTCTTAGTCTACAAAAAACTCAATGGTTCGCTAGGACATAAGGTCTTCAGAAAGAAAACCCATACAGATAGGTATCTTGAGGTGGATTCTCATCATCATCCGACTCAGAAACTAGGGATCATCAATACCCTAGCTATAAGAGCCTATAGGATTTGTGATGTTGAACATCTTAAAGAAGAACAAGGTAACCTTGTTGGAGTTTTCAAAAACATCGGTTACAAAGAAAATGACATTAGGAGAACCTTTAGAAAACCCATAGGTAAACCAAAGAATCCCCATCAATGCAAGGACATAAAGAGGGCTTATCTCCCTTACATTCAAGGCGTCACAGATAAAGCTTCCAAAATCCTGAAAAAGAAAGATATCCTTAAACAGATATCCTTATAGCCTTTAAACCTCTAGTAACCATTAGGCAAAAAATGAGGACTGTTAAAGACAAAGTTGAGGACATCAACATAAAGGTGTCTATAGGGTTACATGTTCATGTGGCCTTAACTACATTGGAGAAACAGATCGGTTGCTTAAGGTTAGATTAAAGGAACATGGGGTCGATATCCGCAACCAACGTATCCGCACCTCTGCCTTAGCTGAAAACTCGGAGAGGTCAAAACATCACATTTGTCTTGAGGAAACCTCGTTGCTTGCAAAAGAGAACCACTACTTTAAAAGAAGGTTCAGGGAAGCTATAGAGATCATCAAGCATCCTAATAACCTTAACAGAGATGGTGGTTTTGAAGTTAGCAAGAGTTGGGCCCCCCTTATCAAGTGTCTAAACAAGTCCAATCTCTCTAAACAAATCCAATCTCTCTAAGCTTTAGCTTAACTTAGTTAAAATAATTTAAAAATAAAATAGTTTAAAAACTTAGTATTAAAAATTATAATTGAAAATTGAAAATAAATTAAAAATTATTAATAATACTAGTAATAAACTTTATTAAATTTTTGAACCTTTCTATCCTATTATAAATAAATAATTAACTTTGTTAAAACTTTTAATAAAATTATAATAAAAAAAATTAAATTTGATAAAAAAGCTTTTAGAAAATTTTTGATAGGCTTAAATATTTTTAAAGCTTAAAACTTTTAATCCCTTACAACCTTTTTTAAAAATTATTAAACCTGTAATTTTTAATTTTAAACTTTATAATTTTTAGTAACCTATAATTATAAACTTTTTTTAAACCCTTGAACCCTAATAATAATAACATTTTAAATTTTTTTTACAAAAAAAAAAATTTTAACATTTAATAAACCCTTATAAACTTTTAACAACTTACAACCTTTAATTGTTTTTAAATTTTTTTAACGTTTATTTTTTGACACTCTTTGTAATTTAATTAATAAATTTATTAAATTTCTTTTCTTTAACCTAGGACTAGTCGGCTAATTTTAATTTTAAAACTTGACCAACCTATATTTAACTCCGGAGCTCCAGCTTTTCCAAGTGACTACTTGTCTTGATGATGTATCATACTAATAACTAATTAGTATTAGTAATATATATATATATATATATATATATATGCACTTGAAAATGACATGTGGAATTAAAATTCATACTTTATTAATGAAGTTTGATTTTTTGAAGTGAGAGTATTTTACATAATATGGTAGAAATTTTAGATTAATTTATGATAGTTGTTAAATTTGCATATTCTTGGTGCCCTTGTGTATTTGAGGATGTCCAAAAAATGATTGCGTCGAGAGGTGCTCTACAGCCCAGTATGGGGGAGATCTTGTAACGTGATGTAACGTTAGTAACACGTGGGCAACAAATAATAGTGATAGTGAATATTATGGGAGAGATCTTGTAATGTGATGTAACGTTAGTAAAGTTTGTAACATGTCGGCAAAAAATAATAGTGATAGTGAATATTATGGGAGAGATCTTGTAACCTAAGGTAACGTTTGTAACATGTCGGCAAAAAATAATAGTGATAATGAATATTATGGGAGAGATTTTGTAACACAAATAAAAAATAATATCACTTTCGTAATGTTATTTTTATTAATAAAAAATAAATTTTCTAATAGGCCAGAATAAATGTGGGCCACAAAAACAATTTATTATGGGGGAGATGTTGTAATCTTCCTACCTAACAAAACAATAAAAAAGTAAAAATTTAATTATCCATAAAAAAAAATATGTGGGTCAACAAAAAAACACAAAATTGAATCATCCACAAAAAAATGTTGGCCTTGCACATGGTTTTAAAACCATGTGCATGTGCAAGGCATTCTAAACAACCCATGGTTTTATTGTATATGGTTTAGGAGGCTTTGGACATGGTTTTTAAACCATGTGCAAAGCCTCCTAAACAACCCATGGTTTTATTGTACATGGTTTAGGAGGGCCTTGCAAATGGTTTTAAGACCATGTGCAAGGCCTCCTAAACAACCCATGGTTGTAGCATGGCCTTGCACATGGTTTTAAAACCATGTGTGGGGAAATGATACAATGCTTGTTCCTAACAAAATAAAAATAATAAAAAATATTATATGTCCGCCATAAATAATATTAAATATTAATAATAAAAATATTATATGTGGACCTTAAATAAAAATATGTGTTTTTTGGTTTGAATCAAATCAATGGATACCTAAGAAGAGGTTTGCACCTAGAAAGATTTGATCCATCTGGACGCTTGATAGAGCCTAGGATTTAGATCTACGCTGATTTAGACATTCCAAAATTCAAATTTTGTCAAAAAAAATTAACTAAATTCTGCTTAAAAATTGACAAAAAAAAACCAAAACGTCTTCACTACATAATATCTACTCAATCCATTAATAAATAAAGTTAACATTATCAATCTAAATTTTAAAATGTTTATTCCAAAATCATAAATGTGCACTTTGACTTTTCAATTATGTAAAATTACACGTTTAAATTTTAAAATGTTTATTCCAAATCATAAATGTGCACTTTGACTTTTCAGTTATGTAAAATTACACGTTTTAATCTTTGTTATTCACTTCTGGGAGTGAAAGTGTGCATCCATCGACCTTATTTTATTTCTTTATGAAAATGTGGTACTCTTTATCTCTCTTTCTAAATTGAAGAGAGAATAACGATGTATATTTTTATGTTATGTACTTAATACCTTTCAAAACATATATTTATATGATCGGATTTTGAAACCATAGTCACCATTTTTCTATGAAAATATATATTTGTGTGATCACGTTTTGAAACCACACTCACCATTTCCTATTAAAACACGTAGAGCTGTGCCATCCGTGACTTGTAGAAAGTTTGGCTCATGGTGAAATCATGACCTACTATTTAAACACGTAATGAAGTCCTAAATGGTCTCCACTTCTACGTGTTTGGCCTTTGGTGAAATCACTAACCTAATGTTAAAACACGTAATGGGAATTCAATGGTCTCCAGTCCTTGGTGAAATCGTTGACCTAGTATTAAAACACTTAATAAAGAGAACTTTGAGTGGTCTCCACTGCTTCGAGTTTTGCTCAAGGTGAAATCACTCACCCACATATCATTAGAGTGGAATTAGGTTTAGGGTCATTCTAGTTGATGTTGGGATTTATGGTGGTCCTAACTCGTAAGCCCATAGACAAAGATGGGACATCTAGAAAGCTCTAGAGTATTGGGACATGACTAGTGGCGCCATTAGGGATTGTAAGCCTCCCTCAGTGCCCACCTAACTTGGAAGACATCTCTTGGATGTACGCCATGTGGCGAGGTTGGAGGCCAGAACGACACATTTCTCTAAAGTTCTAGACATGTAAGTCAATGTGCCATAAAAAGCATTTTGTAGGGTGGAAGTTTGTGCTTACATACAACGCATCGTAAGAAACACGAAACTACAATAATATTTTCAACTTCTATCGATAATTTGTCGGTATTAAAGTAGAAGAAGAATCGAATTTGTATTGCCATTTCTTCAATAAAGCATACCGTGGACCGTGGAATGTAGTACAAGATTCGATGATGTGATTTTCAAAGGATAAAAGATGGAATCCAAACATGAATCCAACGTACATCTTCGCTTTTACATGTCGCTCTCCGAAAGAAAATGAGAGTTCCTTTTTTTCAGAAGAAAAGAAAATGAGAGTTCCTCTCAAGTCTCACACACATTATTGGAATCTTTCAAGATGGGATAATGTTTGCCAAACTATAAAAAGACATTTGTAGCTTAACCTAACCATTTAGGTCAAATAGGGTTGGCAAATTTGAGGACGAGTGTAGTGTTAAAAACCTTAATTGTTTGAACTCAATTAAACTCATGATTCTCCTTTCTTATTTATTATCCGGATGTGAAGTTATAGAGTTTATTTTAACTATTAACATTACATGTAGATTCCAATCGTGCCCCTCATAGATGTTATTATACCTACCCAAGTAGTGTATATAGCAACGCGTAGGATAATTGATAACCAAATCGCCCCGTTTTTCCGGCGAAATTTTCAATAAAATGGATCAAAATCTCTGCACAAAATTGTTATTTTAGTCATTATGTAATTTCAGCAATAACATTGATCTGTTCTACACTGTATGGCGGATTTTAAAACGACCCAGATCATTTAAATTGGATTTTAAAACGACCCAGATCATTTAAATTGCAATTTAAGCACTCTAAATTGCAATTTTCAAGATTTTTTCATGATTTTTGTTTACCGGATTCCGGCAGGTCGGGGCCGATTTAGTTGTCCCGTATACGGCATATAGCAATGAGTTTTTAGTTGACTACTTATTATTTGCTTTGACCTAGTAGGCAAACCATTCATGTGGCAGAGCAATCATGCATAGCAATTATTTGCTATTTGCTTTAATAACATTTTGAGATCTAACCAGCAGCAATGAACCTACCGTATTAATCATTGAGAATTTGAGACAGTAACTTAAGATTTTAACATCTTCAAATCCATAAACCTGGCGCAACAATCATTGTTTTGTCTAAGGCTGATTAATTTTTGCCTCTTTGGCAAAGAGCATTTAATTATCTACACCTTCTCATCACCCTCTGCCTAAATATAAATAAATTAACTACTTTAAACACCTCCATTCCACCCAAATAAAAATTTCAAAATCTTACACTATTTAACCCAGCACCTTACCATTCTGTCTTTCCAAATAGACAATGCACACTACAATACAATATAAGTGTGCACACACAGCACTCAAACTTGTTGCCTCTGCCTATCGAAAATACATATACATGCAAGTGTTCAAGCGCATCTCATTCACAAGCACGATTCAGTAACCCATATGCGGTTGCAAAATGCATCCAGGACAAGAGCATAAGTTTTAGCACTCCTTATGACATCGTTTTCTCACCAAAACTAATGCAGTATCCATTGTTATGTCCATATGTGATGGCCATGGCCCATAGGTGATTATGCCCATATGCATGTCTGTAGCGATTGGTCCACAACACAGCTCAATGAGTCAAAAACTAATTGGATATGAGCCATTGCATTTAATTATCATGCCAACGATCCTGTTAGAGGTAAATTGGGATGTAGAATACAGTTAGGATTTGCATAGAAAATGGGTAATGTACCTTAACTGCTATTTTTGGTGAATTCCAGCAACTCACAAAGGGAAAGTTCCTCTGTTATTGGATCCATCTATAGTGTAGTCTGTTCCTAAATATAAATAAATTAACTAGATCTATTAGGTAGATCGTATTCATCAAATAAACACTGGCTTAATATTATATAAATTGAGGTTTCAAGAGCGTATTGCTTTGATGTAATGTCTGGATTGCAAAGTAACTATATCCACAAACCCTTTTTCATTCAATCGGATATGCAGCTGTAGATTGCATACTTATTTTACATATGCCATAGGTGGTCCAACTTTTTGCCATATGCATCTCTGAATTTTATAAACACCTTTAATTCATTGTATGAATTCAGTGTTTTTTCTTCTTTAACTTATAGTCATGTCAATTCCATGTTTATTTATTAAATGTTAAATTGTACATTCTAGTTAAAGTGTATACATTCTATGTTTGCTTGGGATGTCTGGTGCATGGCATGACATATTTTTATTTTCGAAGCATTTAGGGTGAAAGCTTTTCAGTGGGATATTAGAGCATGGTTTATATTAATAATTTCAACCAAAACAACTTTAAATTCTAGCCAAAACCACTGTGGCGTGAGAAAGATTTAGAGGCTAAAAAAAATGAACAAATTATAAGGAGGTCATCAACTCTGTTTTAGAAGATCAAAAGTTTTTCCCCTTTTTAAGTAGTTTAAAGAAAAAAATTAATATAGCCAAGACAAGAACGAACTCTCATGAGCTCCATAGTGAAACAGGTCGTTGGGCAATTCCTAAAACACCATTGATGGAAATGATCTGCCATCTCTGTAATAATATCAACATTGAGGATGAAAATCACTTCCTCTTAGAGTGCCCTCTGTAGGCTCACATTAGATCTCAGTTTCATAATCTTTGTTGCAATGCCTACCTACAAACTAAATAATTAGTTTCTTTAAGTGGGATAAACCAAGTTTAGTTTCAGTGAACATTAACCATCATCATTATCATTATCAATTAAGTTGAAATAAATAAATTTTATAAATGTTAATAAAGCAAATAACTTTGATTCATGGTATTTGTTTTTTACCATCAATAACAAAAATATCCATTCTTTTAATAGCACATACACCTCTTTACTGTCACCTGGAATATAGCACCTAAGTCCTCCTCGGTCTATGCACAATACTCATTCCTGCGATTCATGCTCACTAAATCATGCCTTAGTTATCACCCATTGCACGTGGCTTTGAAAGCTTCCTACATATGTTTTAATAGACAATAAATTAATTTGATCTAAAACTCTATAACCTCAGCGAAACTTCCCCAATGCAACAGGTATTTGTATGTAAAAATTATTTGTATATATGTTTAATCTTTAAAATTGTATGTAAGTTTAATTTTTGAAGCAACTTCTTTGTTATATTTTTAAAGCTTTCATCTTGAATAGACTTTTGCGGGAAATCTCCTATGTGAACCAAAATTGCTTAAAACTTGAGGTGATTTGAGATATTCATGCTATTATGTCATGTTAGGCTTACATTTCGTTTCAGGTTCAATATACACCTAAGTTACCGGAAACTTTTAGGAAGGGGAGGGGAAACTTCGTTCTCCGTGTCGGAAACTTAAACGGAGGGGATACGGTTTGAAAAAGCATTTCCAAGCCGTATCCAAAAATTAGAAATGTTTCCATTCCGTTTCTAGGCGTTTCCTGAAACATTTCCAGCCGTTTCCTTAAACGTTTCCAGTAGTTTCCTGGTTTTCTGAAACGTTTCAGCTGCTATAGGGTAAGTTTTTGACTAGAAATATTGATTTTTTGACATGAAAATAAACAAATAAATAACCCCAAAGGCAAACTATAAAACCATAACCCTAAATTGAACCTCAAAACATAGATATAAAGCCTCAAAGCTTATAAATCAAGAGCAAAACCTTAATCCTAAATTGGTGAATGGTAATTTGACATCTGATGTCTCACTGATTGTGTTTCATTGTAATTTTCTAAAATAGATAGAGGCCTACCTTTGGTTCAAAAAATCATTGATCCGTGGACATTTTATTGTATCAAATGCTTGTCTACTATAGTGATAGTTTTACAACCTAGTGTAGAAGTACAATGACTTGCATATGACTTGCAAGTACAATGATAATCTTTTTGCCAGTTCCTCACAACTTCGTTTTAAATAAACCCCAATGACTTGCATATTTGATAAATCAACTTGCATATCAAAATTGATACAATGGCAGCTTTAGCCATACAAAATAGTGTACTACATTTACGAAGGGTTACATAAACCAACACATATTTCCAATAATCTTCCAACAAAATTCAGTTTTCTTCTTTTCCTTTTTGAATTAGTATGAACCCTTGACCTATGGCCTTATTTACTCCATTGCTAGTACACTCATATCCCTATCCTTATGTTGTGGAGAGAATTATGATGGTGCGTCGTTTAGCTAGTTCTCCATAAGAGGTGCATGTGATATTTTAATCTTATTTCAAGCATTTTTATTAGTATAAACCATAAAACATAAACAACATATCCAAGGAAACTGGCATTGGTGTCTAGAGGTAGTATTATTGCATAGAGTGCAATATTGCATGTCATCACACTCACACCTAAGTTGCACTAAAACTTGAGCTCACTTATTTATACGTGTGTGCTTAATTAATCCCCTTAAAACATGGTTGATTATGTCAAATTTGAATATCCAAGTCGGTTGTAAATCATAGACAATCCTATGAATTTAGGCCCTTTAAGAGCTAGTCAGTTAGTCACTTTTGGAACGAGTCGGTTGGTCAATTGACTTTCACTTGCCTAGTTGATTGTCTCGTTAGTGAGTGGACCAACCTAAATACAACATCGCTGAGTCTGTCTTACATAAAAGTGTAAACAATGTAATATTTGTTAGATGGTAACATTTGGATACATCGATCAAGTAATTTTAGAGTTTGAAATCGATGTTTAGAAGTAGTTGACATGTTCCTGTTTAAATGCTTGCCAGCGGGTGACTTATCTATGGTACTTGAGATAGAAGAATATTGTTTAAGACAATATTTGAGTTTGTTGATTTTAATTGTTATAAATGAAACAACTACCTTTAAATCTAATTGATGAATGGTAGTCTAAAGTATGTATGTCTCATGGCCTTTTTGATATATATATATATAAGTATGTTGCCGTTTCCTTGCCGTATCGTATCCCACATTTTTCAAAATTTGTGGTATCCGTTTCCTTCCCCGTATCTCTATCCATTCCCGTATCCGTTTCAGTGCAACTTAGATATACACTTTGTTTTATGCTCAACAAAAAAACTACAATACACAACCTCTCCCTGACAGAGCACACGGTTCAAACACCATTTATCAAAATTGTGCCGCCCTGTTCGAATGACTATATATATATAGATAGAGAGACTCTCAACAGCTTGATACATGGAGATTTCGAGCCGTTTAAAAGGTGTAGCGCATACAGAGAAAAAGCTCAAAAAACCCTTACAACAAAAGCTGTACAAACTGCAAATTATGTGCTCTATATTGATGGGACAACAAGTGAATTCATTAAACAATTAATGAATACTGATAATAATAATAAAATATATTAGCTGCCAGTCTCACAAATGACATGCTCAAATAGCAATACCTGCCAATCTAATTTGGGCAGCCATGCAGCCTTGTTAAGTAATGATACTACATGACATTTACTCTCATCTATTACAATTTCGCATAACTTAAAATGCTTAATTAAAAATTCTTTCACGTAACATGGAGGCTCTTCGAAATAATGTTATTATATAACGATACTACATGGCATTTCGTCATCATCCATAGTACAATCTCACATAACCTAGTGTTAATTAAAAAATCTTTTACATAACAATAGGGATTTTCAATTGAAATAGAGTAGATAATATCTTTTTATTTTAGCTGGCGGATAAGATCACTTTCTTTTTCTATTTTATCATCCATAGTACAATCCCACATAACCTAGTGTTAATTAAAAAATCTTTTACATAACAATAGAGATTTTCAATTGAAATAGAGTAGATAATATCTTTTTATTTTAGCTAGCGGATAAGATCACTTTCTTTTTCTATTTTCTAAATAAAATAAAAATATTAATAATTCCTAGTGATAATTTCACATCTATATTTGACATTAAAATTAATTTTTTTTATTATGGCCATAAAAAAATAAATTATTCTTCAAAATAAATGTGGATCACAAAAACAAACTAATGTGAGAGAGATGTTGTAATGTTCTTACTTAACAAAATAATAAAAAATAAAAAATTGAATTCTCTGCAAAAAAAAATGTTGGTAGTGCACATGGTTTTAAAATCATGTACAAGGCCTCCTAAACAACACATGGTTTTATTGTACATGGTTTAGGAGAGTCTTGCAAATGGTTTTAAGACCATGTGCAAGGACTCCTAAACAACACATGGTTTTATTGTACATGGTGGTTTAGGATGTCGTTGCAAACGGTTTTAAGACCATGTGCAAGCCCTCCTAAACAACCCATGGTTTTAGGAGGGCCTTACACATGGTTTTAAAACCATGTATGGGGGAGATGTTGTAATGTTCTTTCCTAACAAAATAAAAAATATTATATGTTGGTCATAAATAGTATCAAATATTAATAATAAAAATATTATATGTGAACCTTAAATAAAAAGATGTGTCTTTTGGTTTGAATCACACTAAAACCCATAATTGAGTGCAATACTTAAGAAGAGGTTTGCACCTTCAAAGATTTCATCCCTCTAGGCCCTTCATAGAGCCTAGGATTTGGATCTATGCTGGTTTTATAAAAAGTTTTTTCACAGGTAGACATTAATTGTAGCTATTATTAACAGTTTTTTAGACAAAGTAACAACTTATGAAGATGGTAAACAAGCTTACATAGTCCTTGTAGTAAGGGAGCTACCAGATAGGTAGTTTTTTTTTATAAAGAAATTTAGTAGAATTTAAGTAATGGGTTTTTGGTTTTAATTTTTTGAAACAAATTAATTGATAATATATAATGATTGATATTATCAATTGAATGAATTTAGTTTGAGTTTTTGGGAAGAATGATTATTATTTTCTTCATTTAAATTCATTCAAAAAATGATATGATGAACTCTTAATAGTATAATAATATAATAACCTTAAGCTCTATATTGAGAGAGCCCCGAGAGTTTACATTTTTGTAATTCATAGATCTCACCATCACTTGAATAACACCATCCCACTCTCATTTATAAATTATGCTTACAAAAGCTATGCATATATACCTAGCAATTGTATTTCGTATGCAAAATCATCAATGTCTTTTTAGAATTTAATAATCTTGATGCTATAAACAAAAAAAAAAACATGATTGAACATGTTTGCCCTTGAAATTAGCAAAATACAAGAATAAGCATAATAATAGAACTTTGTTTGAGGAAGCCAATAAGAACAAAATGATTGTGAAGATTGAACAAAGCACTAGATTAGCAAGGTCCTTATATTGAAAGGTATATTCCATCGGTGATTGCACTGGTGATTACGGTGATTGCACTGGTGATTACCATGGCGAGCTAAGAGTAGTTAATAACATGGCTAAAGTCCATGACCAATGATATTGTACAGTAAGTGTTGTTCTTCATGTAACAACAAATAAGGTAATGGACACGTGTTCTTTATGCAAAAACAATATGCACGTAATACAATCCTACCTTCATACAACCTTATCTAATTACTAGAGGATGGCTATCATAACATTTTCCCAATAGTATTGACTCATTTCCGTGCAAGTAAGTATTGATTTAGAGCTAAACATTTAGGAACATAGTGCAAAGATACTCTCTTTTTGTGTTTATCAAATCATATTAACCGTAATCACTCTTACCATCATATGTGGTGTACATTTAGGTTAGGTTTTGAGAATATATACTTTAATCTATGGTAAATCATTCTTAATATGAATTTCTTTCAACCTCTGTGTGATCCATATGGAGATCGGTGGCCATCCACCTAGTCTACTGGCTCAAAGACTGATTTTCCAGCTTAGCCGTATTTTTTACGGTTTTTCAGGTATAGAGAGATGAAGCGAACCCAACAATAGAACATTCAACTCTACTAGGTTGTCAAATCAAGGTAGCTTCTTAACCAAGGCAAGTGTCTCACCATGAGCTAAATTTAGCAGAAGTTTTCCCATTTCATGAGGGATCTTCCTATAATGGATACAATTGCTTCCTGAGGGGGGAGAATTGATCCAAATGGACATCGATGGAAACTTACATAGTCCACTTTCCTATCTCATGAGGGATCTTTCTATAATGGATACAATTGCTTCTCGAGGGGGGAGAATTGATCCAGATGGACATCGATGGAAACTTACATAGTCCTTGGTAGTATTTATTTATTATTATTATTATTATTATTTTCAAGTCATGATCACTAGGGGCTGTTTTGAGGCCCTAAACGACATTTTTTTTTGTGACAAAATAACCCAAACAATCGTCGATGGCATGGTATGGGCCAACAACATGGAGTCCTTATCGGCTGTACTTTTTTGACGAGATACCGAGCACCACAAACATAAATTGTATGCAAAATTTGTTTCCCTGAGAAGTCGACGTATTGAATGATCACATTGAGGTGCACAAACCTTTTGGCATTTCATATCCTAGGGTTAGGGTTTTTTATTCTTAGGGTTTTTTCATTTATTCTTATGTTAAAAAGGAATGTCTTGCCCTATTTTAACTTAGTTCTTGCGAATGAGTGTAGCCGACACACCATTTTTCAAAGATAAGTTATCACCAGCGAGAGCTATTTTCTATTGCTTTATAGTTTACAATGTTTTTCTTTTCCATTCATTAATAGAATTTGGATTTTACTGTACTACTATGTTTTCTAGAAAATATTCGTTTGTATTTATGTTTTATATCACTTCCTTCATTTTTTTATCCAAAAAATCCAGACTAGTGGTATAAGAGCAATCTCTTGTTGTTGCAAATCCCCATCGAGATCTAAATATCAAGAATTGGGTCTTGAATTAGTTGAGCTTGGGGAAAACCACCCTCGTCGGCCCAAGCAACCTCACATGGAGGGAGAAGAAAAGGGAGATGATGGAGCAAGATATGTTATTAAGTTGTTACTTGAGGAAGTCCTCTCATGATAGAGGAAAGAGATGATGATAATTTCTCCCAAATCCTTCAACAAATTCCACTACGGTGGATGCACCTTCAATGAGCAGTCATTTTGGAGGTGTGACTACTTTCAAGGTACAAGTTAACTTTGAGATTCACTTATTTGGAGGCCAAATAGATGCAGAAGCTTTGAAGAAACAATTAAATATGTTAGAGGTTTACTTCTCTATTCAAATTTTTTATGAAACCAAAACTATCACCTTCATGCTCCTTAAGTCCCTCCCCCATATCAACAATTGAAGGGACAGTTATGACGAGAGAAGAGTTTGGAATATATAGGACATAACGCTCTTGGGTGGATTTTATTGATGCCGTCAAGGATGCATTCTACTTTATTAGAAACTATGATGACGAGTACACTAGGTGGAAAACTTTACCTCAGGACAAGGACGAGATGGTGCTAGAGTTCACCAATATATTCAACACCTTATGCTCAAAGATGGATATAAGAGACTTCGAACGACACTTGGTCCTAAAGTACCGCAGTGGCCTACACAGGTAGATTCAAACATAGATGGATTTCCTAGACATCTTTTCATTGAGAGATACTTATCGATATGCTTTCAATATCGAGCAAAAGTTTAAGCAAAAGAATAAGTGGGAATTTGGGTTTTCAAATCAACAACAACAAAAGCTTGTCAAATGTGGCACTAACTCACAAAACAAAGGACATAGAAAGGACAACCAAAATCATGACAACCATCCCATGCCTCAAGAAAATAAGGGTAATGGGAAATTGAAAAAGGGAATAGTAAGGACAACCATCCCATGACTCAAGAAAAGAAGGGTAATGGGAAATTGAAAAAGGACATAAAAAAGTGGTGTGATTTCCACAAAATCCCCTAAAAAAACACTAATCAATGTCGCTCAAAATAATAATTGTTGGCTGAGATGAAAACCCTAGAGCCATACTCCGGCTTAGATTTCGATTCAAAGTAAGAAAGGCAAAGCAAATCATTGATGTGGAACCTACTATCACCATCACAACTACAAATATCCAACCAAAGAGTCAGAGGAGCTAGAGGAAGGGGAGATCCTCTTCCATTTACAATTGTGGGTGAAGGGGAATCCACTACATTTCATTATTGATAGTGGTATGCATAAAAACCTTAGTTCGATCAATATCATGAAAATATTGAAGCTACTAATGATGCCACACCTCCAACCATACACCATTAGTTGGTTGAGCTAGGGACGAGACATCCATATTAGTTAACAATGTCTCTTATCCTAGATCATGAATCCCTTCATCGGATGAGGTACTGTGTGATGTTTCCCCACTTGAATTTTGTGATGTTCTCTTCAGACAACCCTATATGTGGAAAAACCATGTTGTTTATCAGTCCAGGCCTCATAGTGTCATTATTACTTTGGTGGGCCAACTTTAAAGGATACCTGAGGTAGTCTTGACCACTTCAGTTTATTTGAACATTAGAATTCGGTTGACAAGAGTATAAAAGGGTACAAGGACATGTTTGATTCCCCTACGGGGGTGCCTCTACACTGCCAGGTCAAATTTCCAATTGACTTGATACCAGGTGCTCCTTTACCTAAGACCCAATATACAAGAGCTCTCTTCTAGAGAATGAGAAAATAAAATGTTAAATTCCTGAGCTCATCCAAAAGGACACATTGAATCAATCTCCTCATCTTGTGGGTGTCCAATTGTGTTCGTGTAGAAAAGGGATGGGACATGGTGTTTTTGTATTAATTACAGAGCCCTAAATAAAATCACTGTCAAGAATCAATACCCGATCCCCTGTATTGACGATATTCTTGATCAACTTACGTGCGCCAAGTTCTGTAGCAAGATTGATATGAAGATGGGATACTACCGGGTTCCAATTGTACAAAATGTTGTATGGAAGACAAAATTCAAGTATAAATAAGACCTCTGTGAATGGTCAGTTATTCCTTTTGCCTCGAGAAATTCTCCAGTGATGTTCATGAGGATGATGGATGATATCATGCGACTATTTACAAACTCCTTTGTGGTCATATATATGGATGACATCCTCATCTACAACAAAACCTGGGAATAAAATCTGCATCAAATTTAGCAGGTCCTAAGTACCATGTGACAACATAAGCTATATGCCATCTTATAGAAATGATCATTTGGCTTGCAGAGAATTCAACATTTGCGATAAATCCTAGATGAACATGGGGTGCATGTGGACCTAACCAAGATACATGTCATTCGTGATTGGCTAACCTCGACAACCTTGATAAAGCTTCACAACTTCTTAGGCCTGAACAACTTCTACCATAGGTTTGTGTTGGGGTTCTCTCATATTGCTTGGCCCTTAAGCCAAGTGATCAAGGGTAGAGCTAAATCTAAGTTCACCTAGTCAGGGTTGCAACAAAAATCATTTAAGGATATGAAACACTACCTCTTTTGAATGGCAGTCCTCATTTTGCCATACCTGCAACCACCATTCGAGATTGAGACAAATGTCTCGACCTATGCTATTAGTGCAGTCCTCACTTAGAAGGGACATCCGATGGCCTATCACAGTGAGGGATTGTTTGATACTATTCATAGATATCCTACCTATGATAAAGAGATGTACTCCATTGTGCACACTTGTCGAAAGTGGAAGCATTACATTCTTGGAAAGGAACGGATCATTGACATTGATTGCATGCTCCTTTAATTCATGCAGATACAGGGAAAGTTATAGAATGATCACCATCAGAAGTGGTCCACGTACTTGCAACAATTTCATTTGAACATCAAGCACAAGAAGGTTAGCATGGATCATGTTGCAAACTTCCTCAATAGACTACCGATTGTGGCACTAATCCTGGTCCTCAACTCTTGTGGGCACAAAACCTCTAGGTGGATCCAATTATAGAGCGATGACCTTGACTTCATTTATACATATCAAACACAGGGTGAAGGTAAATAAATTCTAGACTCTAACCTCTAGGATGTAATTTTGTGCTATGTAGGCCATCTGTGTGTTCTATCAAGCGAGCGTGCAAAGCTAATTTGGGAGGAACACTACAGTTGGGTGGATGGACATTTTTGCGTGGAGAATATAGTAGCATTGCTTCAGAAGTATTTATACTAGCCAAAACTACAGCAAGACATTGACAGGTCTATGTGATTGTGCATTTCATGTGCCATCACTAAACTTGCCATCAAGAATCAAGGGATTTATGCTCCTCTGCCTACCCTATACAAGCCTCAAGAGTTAGTATTAATGGATTACATGTTATTTTTTCCCTTCACCAAGCATGGTTGTGATTGTGTTTTTTGGTTGTCGACTGGTTTTCTAAGATGACTATTCCAGCACCATGTACGGAGAGTTCCATAGCCAAAGCCACTTCTAATATTTTCTTTGAGTATGTTTTGGTTTATTTCGGGTTTCCAAAGACCATTGTTATAGATCAGGATAGTAGTTTCCTCAGTACCTTCTGGTCTCTAATGGACACCAAGCTAACCAAATCGACTGATGGGAAAAGAAAAGTGGTCAACATGATGATTATGTATATCCTGCGCATGTACAACTCCAAAAATCCATGCACATGGGATGAGAGCCTTCAATATGTTCAATATAGTTTGCGTAGATTCCGCTATAACTCTATTGACCATAACCCCTTTTAGGTGTTCTTGGTGTTACATCCATTGGCCCCCTTTGATGTAGTTATACCCATTGCATCATAGGAGATTCCCCCCATGCTCAGGTAGAGGAAGATAAAGAAACCAAATTCATTGAATGAATCCAACACATCCAACAACAGGTTCATGACATCATGTATAAAAATAATTGCAAGTACAAACAACGACATGACCAACATCAGGTTCCACCTAAGTTTCAAGTTGGTGATAAGTTGTGGCTTCATTTGTAGAAGGAGCACCTCATATCCCCCTCACAAAAATCTCAGGCCACTCCAATATGGGCCTTACAACATCATGAAGGTTATGGGTGAGAATGGTGTTGAATTAAATATTCCACGTCATTTCCTTGGATTTCACCCAATATTTATTGTGGAAATGATTCGACCACATTTTCCACCACTGTTGGACACCTCATAGGTGGCTAATCATTTGGCCCAGGCATATTTCAATTCAAACTGGCTTAAATAAGCTACAATCAATCATATAATGGACACACAAATGAAGGGAACCTGCTAACAAAACATTCAACTCTATTAGGTCGTCAAAGCATGGAAGCTTCTTCACTAAGGCAAGTGGCTCACCAAGCATCAAATTCAACAGAAGTTTCTCCATCTAATGAGGGATCTTAATGCAATGGAGACCATTGCTAACTAAGGGGGGGGATTGATCCTGATGGATATCAGTGGCTACCCACCTAGTCCACTGGCTTAAAGACATAGTTTTCTAGCTTGGTAGTTTTTTACGGTTTTTCAGGTCCTGATCTTCTAGGGTTGTCCTGAGGCCCTAAATGACATTTTTTTGATATGGAAATTCCCAAATAATGACCAAAGTCATGGTCTAGGATGACGACATAGAGTCCTTCTCAGCCATAAATTTTTGATGGGATACCGAGCACCCAAAACTGATATCGTATGCAAATGTTATGCCCGTGGGAAGTTGACATCAACTAACCACATTGGGGCACACAAACCTCTTGGCGTTTCATTTCCTGGGGTTAAGGTTTTTGATGTTTAGGGTTTTCTCATTTATTATTTATGTTAAAAAGGACTTTCTGGCCCCATTACAACTCAGTTCTTGTAGATGGGTGTAGCCAACACATCTCATTTCATGGATTGGATACCATCATCTAGAGCTATTTTGTATTGCTTTATAGTTTACAATGGTTTTTTGGTCAGTTAATAAAAATAATTTGGGTTTTACTGTACTATTGTGCTTTTTTACAAAATATTCATGTGTATTTTTGTTTTATATAACTACCTTCATTTCGTTCTCTAAATAATCCAAATAAGTGGTATTACAATGATCTACTCTTGTTTTTTCTTAGTGCATGTCCCCAACGAGATGTGAATATCGAGAGTTGGTTCAGGAATTTGCTGTGCTTGGGGAAAAACACCCTTGTCATCCCAAGAATCCTCACATGGTAGGAGAAGAAAAGAGATATGATAGAGAAGGATATCCTATTAAGTTGTTACTCAAGGAATCCCATACATGACATAAGAATGAGTGATGGATAGTTTCATGTAGATCCTTCGATGATTGTCGACAATGGCTAATGCACTTTAACTCAGCATGCGTTTCATAGGTGTGACTCCATTCAAGGTAGAAGTTAACTTTGAAATTACTTTATTTGAAGGCTAGATAGATGTAGATGATTTAGAGAAATGGTTAAATCTGTTAAAGGGTTACTTCTCTATTATATAATTTTTTGACAGCAAAAAAGATAACCTTTGTGCTCCTTAATTCCCTCCCCTACATCAAAGATTGGCGGGATGGTTACTGCAAGAGGCATGTGAGCGATGAGTCTAAAATATACATGATAGAACCCACTAGGGTGGCTTTTGTCTATGTTGTCAAGGAGGAATTATACCCTATCTGAAACAATGATGACTAGTACACCAAGTGGATGATTTTGCACCAAGACAGAGATGATACAGTGCCAGAGTTCACCAATATATTCCATACCTTATCCTCAAAGCTAGGAGGCAAATAATTGCCATGCTGGGTTTGATTTTTCAATTTTTATTTTAGTATTGAGATAATGAAACGTTATTGTAAATATTGAAATTTACACTTTGAATACTAATGACAATAGTGTCCTTGAAGTTTTGACAATGGTAATGATTGCAAGATTGAAGGGTTTATAATTGCTAAATGCTTGCGTAGTATAATTTCGAGATAACTAGCTTATAAATTAAGGATTTTTTTTATGATGTGGGTATTGCATCGGAAATGGTGACAACCATGTTCTGCAATTCATGCATTTGAGAGTATGGTTTGCAAATTGTTTAAGGCCTTGATACAAATTCAACAAGTTTTATTATTTTATTGCTTTGAAGAAATTGTGATTAAAGTGGACAGCCTTGGCCCCTTCCATAATTCCACTAGGATTTTGTTGTGAAATGAATGACCAGTGTGGTCTGCAAATTGTTGAAGGCCTTGATACAAATTCAACAAGTTTTCCTTATTTTATTGCTTTGAATGAATTGTGATTAAAATGGATAGCCCTGGCCTTTCCATAATGCCACTAGGATTTTGTCTTTAAATGAAGCATGCATATTGAGAATGCTTCCAACAGTTTGTTGATATGATGATTATATGTATATGCTTAGGGCACCCTTGCGTATATTGTATTGGTGTTGTGTAAGGATGCTAATGTTCCTCAACATCTTGACATTGAGATGAAAATGCAAATGACTGCATGGTATTGTATACCTGTGAATACACTAAACATTAGAGTAGTATTGTTATAAAGTAACCTTGAATGGCTTACTCTTGACATAAGAATTAACATGGATGTTGGATTGATATGTATCTATGATTGATGATCTGGGTAATTCTATCGCCATGAACAATTCTACGAGGAAGGAATAAGGAAAGAAACTATTCATCATCTCTTTAATGAAGGAATTGTGTAGGATCGTGTGAGGCATCTGCTACCAGGTAACATTAAGGGTATTGTTGGCAACTGTAAGAGGTATAATTATCCCAAGATATTGTTGCATAAATGCTTAAGGAATTAAGTAGTAATTCCTCTTTAGTTAAGAAGTAACGCCATGCAAATTGAATGAAGTTATATGGTAGTGAATGTGTGTGTATGATGTAGAAGGCCTCATGATTATATTAATGGATAATTATGCATGGTCTTGTCTACTGGTTATGCATGTCATAATAGACTTTATGGCTAAGAAACAGTACTCATACTTACCTACTTAACTATGTAAAACTGTGAAACCTACATTTTGAGCTATTCTAATTTACTCTCTTAACCTTATTTGTCATATATTCAAAAGTTTTGGATTCTTGACTAGACTTAGTGTGCTTGCAGGTTTAAAGCACCTGATATCCTAAAAATATTGCAAGGTTTGCATGTTGTGTTTGTTGGAGATTCCATGGGAAGAACACGATGGAAGTATCTTATCTTCCTTCTTATGCAAGGTGTAGCTGATAACTTGATGATTGTCGACTAGTTCTTACATGTTGAAAACTGGATGACTGTCGACTAGCTCAACTTCAATTTTTTTGAACAAATTTTGGAGAACCATCGCAATAGTGACGAACCTTTTTTTTTAATAAATTAGCATGCATTGTTGCTATAGTGACAAACCTCCTTTTAGAAAAATTAACATGAACCATGGCTCTTTCGACGAAGCTTACTTGCATGTTTCGTCGCTAGTGTAGCAGCTTCGTCGGTACTCGTAAGCAAATTTCATCGAAAGAGCGACGCACATTTCATCGCTATAGAAACGTCCTGTAGGACCTTCATCGCTAAATAATCATCGCAATAGATACGCTGCTTTGTCGCAAAAGAGACCATCCCATTGTCATAATAGCGATGAAACTTCTTCGCAATAGAAACCATTTATTCGTCGCAATAGTGAAGCAACTTCGACACAGTAGAAGCCATCCCTTCATCGCAATAGCAACACGAGCCATTCATCACAATAACGACGAAGTGTGGAAAGTGTTGTTATAGCGAAGAAAGTTTTTCCACGAAAAGAAGCGGTCATGTTTGTCGCTATAGAAACGCACAAGTGTTGCAATAACAATGATTTTCCGTTGGAAAAATGTCCACATGTACTAGTGAAGGATTTGGTATTAGGCACCCCTTGTTAGTGGGCGAGTGATCCAAGTGATCTTGCAAGTGGTTGTTATTTAAATAGAATAAAAACAAAAATTAAATGAAAAATCAAAGGGGTAGGAACGTAAACTCCAACAACCAATAGATTCCTAACCACTTCTTGTATTTCCCAATGGTCAAGCATGTGCAACACCTCAGATATGTGAGCTCCAAATGGAGGAAAACAATCCATATAAGGGAAGTATATTTAGTCCACAGTAGGTGTCAAGTGGCTTAGAGAACAAATGAGAAGAACACATTCCCCTTGGAGGAAGGTGGCGAGGGATATTGGTAAATTCTAAACAAGTGGGAAGAGGTGAGCTATGAGGGAGATCTAGCACAATTCCAAATGCATAACATTGCTCTAATTTATTCTTCCAATAAGCATGCCCATGGATTTATTCTATAGGCCACGAAGTGGCCAAGAAACAAGATCCCAATGTGAACCCATGATCTCATAATCTAGCTCCAAGGTACACAAACGATGCCATCTAAGGAACCCGAGTGTGTGAAGAGCCAAAATTTGAATTCTTGGAGGTAATGAAGCTTTCATGTTCCTTTAATGTGCTGCAAGTGGGTGACATCTCTCCATTTGTGTCAGTTGCATTTATCTCGAAGGGAAATCCTTGCTGGTTGCACAAGTGTTGAACTAGTAACATGTGTTGTTGTGCATATAAATAGACCATTGGCCACGTGGTACTGCATTTTGACTACTTTTGGGAATTTTTGGACTCATGCTACTTCTTAGATCTTGTGAGGATTCCTGCAGTGGGTTGTATGCCATATATCGATGATGATTTAGCGTGTAAATTAAAAAAATGTTACATGTGTGCAATATTTAACCATTAACATATGCCCTCTTATGTATAAGGTGTAGAGGTTATTGTAGTGTTAATAATGCATCATCGATTATTTTGTGTTCTCTTTGTTTCTCTTCAAAGCATCAGAAATATAGGTGGACAAATAATCCCTTCCCGAGGAGGAAGTATGCTGGTGGAGCAATAACTAATAGTGTTATTTTTATACAAATGAGGTTGTCATACCCATGCTCATGAAGATTACCAGAAGGGATACAAAATGAGGAGAACCAAGGGTCAACACATAAAACGTTGGGACATGGATGAAGGCGTATTCAAACCATGTGAGAGTACATTAACCTATAAAGGATGTCATTTGTGTTGAAGAAGCAGAGATTGTTGAAAATTAGAAGAATCCCATTGGGATGGGTGTCTAAAATACTGGTGAATTCACTGAAGGGGGATTGCATTATACGAAATTTGCTTCTACCATGACTTGTAAATATGAACATTGCTACCTTTAAAATGTATGACTCCTCCTAATGTGATAGGCGTGTTGATGTCGAGCATAGGGAAGACCATTGCATTAGGGGACACTAAGGACTCTCCCTATATAGTATGAGGTGATCCCTTATATTGATTGAAAGAGATACCAAGGTACCACTGTAACCTCTTCAACTCTCAAAATATGAGTATTTGATGTCAATGAGAGATGAAGAACTTTATAAGACAAGGGTATTATCATGTGAACCGAGATCATGTTGTAACCAATTGTGGAACTAACTGACCTGACACAAGACTGGCTAGTAAGTGTGTTCATCATGACTTCCTTTGATCAATGTATACTTGGGGAGTACCTGAAAAAAAGATTCTTCAAAGTGTAATGGATGGAGATAAACTGCAGATGAAGGGATTTGTCGGAGACACAATACTAAGGGCATGGTGTGCGGAAAAACTGATAATGATGGGGATACGAAGACTCAAATACATCGATCAAAGGAAACCAGGGGTTTTCTTTCAAAATAATTCATGGTTTCTTACGTTTTTTAGCGTATTGGGGAACCATTTGTACATAAAGAATAATTGGCGGGGTCCTCATGGTATAGGGCATGTTGGGGGACCGATTTGATGATGGGTGGGACTCCCACAATTTTTGGTGATTTGGGGAGTCAATTTTGATGATGGACACGGTTCCCAAATATTTGAGTGGGATGGGTGTCTGAAATACTGGTGAATTCACTGAAGGGGGATTGCATTATACCAAATTTGCTTCTACCATGACTTGTAAATATGAACATTGCTACCTTCAAAATGTATGACTCCTCCTAATGTGATAGGTGTGTTGATGTCGAGCATAGGGGAGACCATTGCATTAGGGGACACTAAGGACTCTTCCTATATAGTATGAGGTGATCCCTTATATTGATTGAAAGAGATACCAAGGTACCACTGTAACCTCTTCAACTCTCAGAATATGAGTATTTGATGTCAATGAGAGATGAAGAACTTTATAAGAAAAGGGTATTATCCTGTGAACCGAGATCATGTTGTAACCAACTATGGAACTAACTGACCTGACACAAGACTGGCTAGTAAGTGTGTTCATCATGACTTCCTTTGATCAATGTATACTTGGGGAGAACTTGAAAAAAAGATTCTTCAAAGTGTAATGGACGGAGATAAACTGCAGATGAAGGGATTTGTCGGAGACACAATACTAAGGGCATGGTGTGAGGAAAAACCGATAATGATGGGGATACGAAGACTCAAATACATCGATCAAAGGAAACCAGGGGTTTTCTTTCAAAATAATTCATGGTTTCTTACGTTTTTTAGCGTATTGGGGAACCATTTGTACATAAAGAATAATTGGCGGGGTCCCCATGGTATAGGGCATGTTGGGGGACCAATTTGATGATGGGTGGGACTCCCACAATTTTTGGTGATTTGGGGAGTCAATTTTGATGATGGACACGGTTCCCAAATATTTGAGTGGGTTGGGGAACCTTTTCCAAAATGAAGTGTAAGATATTTTACAAAATGCGAAGACGGGTGCCCCACAAAGCAATTCTATGTAGGTGAGTCTTGTAGGGACAACTGAATATAATTGGTTACTTGGAGGGAAGGGGTCCCATTGTAGTCTTTACAGGGTGATGATACGAAGGATATTGCAGAGGGGGAAACTAACATGCAGGTATGAGGAGGCCATGATGAATCTTTCTCATAACATGTTTCAAGGAATTTGGTGGCATGAACTGCTAAAGGTAGGGCAGTAAATGCACAACTATGGAATGATGAACTATGGGTGGTTCTTTTCACAGGCAGGGAAAATTCCTCAGACTTGTGGGGGTATCAGCATCATGGGTGTCAAATAATGAGGGGTATGCAACCCATGGGAGACATGTGTGATCCATAGTAATGATGTTGATGGAACATGAAGACTAAAATTTTGATGAATCTATGGGATAGATTCTTGTTCTTATAATGAAAACATTATGGTCAGGTCTTTAGTTATCAAGAAATAATATTGGGTAGGGAATGTGAATCAAAATGACAATGGTGCCTATATGCCAGTTTTGAGATAATAACAGTGAGAAATTTTGTGTTGTTGTTTACTAAGGTGGAAAATATTCATGTTTTAGGAAGAATCCCACACACATGATGCATATACCCAAGTATACTCAAGACATTACAAAGTATTGATAATGAAGAAATAAAACACCCAAAACATGTGACAGCTATGGGGTACAATTGGAAATTGAGTGCCAGATGAAATGATCTGAGTTAAGGATAGAGAGACGCACATTTTTATCTCTCGGTGTGTTGGTCTCGATGGTGAAAATAGTTCATCAAACAAGGCTATGGTTTGGGTGTGGCGAGGTTTTGAAGATTGGGCCAAACTCTTTTAAAATATGGGTGGGGCCCACTTTTCAAAATCATTTGTACCTTGTGACTTATGTGTTCTTGAGGGAAGTATTGCAGATTTTGAGAGTGTGGTTCAACCATTTTCCAAGTGATGAGAGCGAGGTAAGCCTAAAACCTATCGTCTTTATGTTCATCAGGTTAGATTTAGGGTTAGGGGACCAAATGCTCGTACAACTAGTTTTTAGCGATAAAAACCATCCACATGGATTTTTGGGTTTTTAACATGTTGAGGCATGAGAAAATGTCTTAATATCATGTGGGTGTCACATGAGATAATTTATTATGACCGCACAAAGACTGGGTTTTAAAATCCTCGGTCACGTGCTGAACTCATGCGACTATCTAAGTGAGAGTCATGCCGATATGCGACCAAAGTATGTCTCTCGTGCGCTATCACCTACGTGACTGTTTTCAGAATAGTCACGTTGGAGTATGGACGAGGAATGCAATTCCTATGCAAAGCTAACCATGTGGTAGTCGAGCTTTCAATTGCACTAAGCGCATCTTTACTACGTTTTTCCTACACTACAACATGAATTTTAAACTTAAAACCCACACGATAGAGGTAATTTGGGATTTTGTCTAGTTGGAAATTACCCAAATGTTTCAGCTTATTTTATTACAAGTGGAGATGGATGTTGAGTGGTGTGAGCGTAGCTATGAGGACCTAGTGGAGGAAACCAAGGGATATCTTCATGCTACACAAACATTGACTAATGTTGGGCTCCTAAAAATTTTCATGTGCCCTTTCCTTAGATTGTTGGACTATCTTCTATGTGATCTCATTCAAATGTAGGATCTAGATTGGTTGGTATTCCATGTAGGAGGAGGGAACCTGGGAATTATAGATTAGGATATATATTTCTTGATAGGATTAAGTCACCGTGGAATGCAGTAGTCGAATCATATATCCATGGGTGGAGGTCATACAATCCTAGATTTGATCGACCAATATTGTGGTGGTGATCAGGATGCCTTGGACTCAGGATAAATTTTGATGAGGCAGCTTCGTAGTTTATTTTCCTGAGCTATAGATGTGGTGGTGTTGAGGATAATAGGGGTAGCCTTTCCTCATAGGATCAACGATGGTCAACTACTATTGGCCATAGAGAGAATGATAGGCGGTGAGAAGGTTGCATGGTGACTTATAATACATGAGAGCATGAGGGAGCGATTGGATGAGCTGCACATGGGGGTTAGGATGAGGACCTTTCATCATGTGAGCATCCTTTCTTCATATTTCATTGAGAGGTATCCCTCTATGAGACCGTTGGTTATGGTACCATTGAGGGGTTCTTGAGAGCCTCATATGGTGTACTAGGGGGAGGTGACGCATCACCAAGGTGGTGGTGAGGTAGGAGCATGTTCATGCCACACTTTATGGAGGTGTGGCTTCAGTGCATTAGACCGATGGAGCATTACACATGGAGAGATATGGAATACACTAGGGACCTAGATTTACTGCAACCATCCTAGGGCTGTGATCCATCAAGTATGTGTTATGTTTCATCATTATATGTATTTTTGTACATTTTTATGATTATGCATGTGTTTTTTGATACATGCATTGATGACAAGTATTTTGATTTGTCATGCAGACGTCAGTCCTATGCGGCCAACCCGTAGGGATCACCACCTCCATCTGACGAGGGTGTGTGTCCTGTAGGACCTATTGGAGAGGAGAGAGTGTCTAGTGCGGTGTACTGGGGGGATGCTACTATAGTGGCCTTGCTAGATCTAGAGAGATGGCTTGGAGAGATGACCATGGGGATTGATGATCATGTGATCATCGATTTGGATGATGAGGATCTTGCATGGACGTTGCAGCTTCTAGTATCTTGTGGGTCATGTTGGAAGTTGGTGGTGCAAGGTTTATTAGTGGCATGCTATGCCAAACATGAGTCATAGGGAGGACAGGTTCCTCTAGCTAGGAAGATACCATGTCTAGAACCAGGACTATTATAGGGTCCTAATCTAGAGGTGGCAAGAGGCGAGGTCGTATGAACATTAGAGATTTTGGGGCCCCATGATCCAACTACTGGCAGGGAATATTGAGTGTGCATTCATTTTTGTAGTTCATGTTGAGATAGGGTTGAGAGCCCCATTTTGTATATGTATTTTGATGGATACTATGGGAGGTGTGTTTATGATGTATCCCCATAATGATCACAATGTATTTTATATATGCCCTTGGAGGGCCATTTTATGTAGATGACACCTATTTTTTTATGCTCTCTCTCTCTCTCTCTCTCTCTCTATATATATATATATATAGATATATATATACCAATTTTGGAAGCATGTTTCATATTTCTCATTTATGTATGATGTGTCTATGTATGTTGGTGATGGTGATGAGTTATATATATGTTGATACGATCGATGTGTAGTAGTAGGTACTTGCACATGATGTTAAATGGTTATCAACATAATGATGTATGGGTGTGGGGATGTTATACATGCATAGTGATAGGTATTGACACATGATATATATGCTTTGCTTGTTTGTGCAAGATTAGGTTGATGTTTAATGTATCAAATGCTAGTTCCACACCTAGTTGGTGACAATGTCAGTGAATGCATTGGCATTCCTTGGGTCATGTGTGAAGGTAATGGTTTCAAACCATCATGTGAGAAGGAACACTTACAAGAACTTGTGGAAGAGGAGAGGATCAAGGACATGAAAAATATTATTTAACTGTGAGACTACGAGGTTGGAATGTAAGTGCACGTATAAATGTACAATTTTGAGATGGATTGCATCAGATAAGAGACCAATAACGACGTCGTATTTTTCTTGGTTATTAGTGAGTGCCACCAATAAAACTCCTCCTTTGTGGTATAAATTTTTGTGGGGATTATAAATGGACCAAGCAACTGAGGAAATGTCCTTTGACCAAATACTTGTTCCATCTATGAAGTCGATGTACTTGTCTTGACAGTTGGTCATCTGAATTTTAAATAAAGGATAGATTTAGTTTTTTATCAACAGGATTGAAAAATTAAGATGTGGGATTGGCTATGTTAAAATGAAATGAACAATGGGGTTCAAGTAGTGCATTGGTTGGGTCATGCTTATGTTGGGATGAAGAGTCGTGTCTAGGAGGTAGGAGAATCAGATGTATGGACATGCACCCAACATAAATTGGGGGACCTTGTGTGACTAGTTAGGTAATGGGTGTGGAGGAATGTAGTCAAAGAATTATGAATCCTCATTCGTGAGAAGACCAACCATAGGGGATGCATTCTCAATGGTGTTTTCTAAGATGGGAACAACTTTCTCTATCAGTGATTATTTTGGAGATCATATAAGGTGGATATGTTGGTCTTGTAACAACATTCCTTCAGGTGAACTTCTCGTTCAGTGTGTAAAGTGAAACATTAGAATGAATAATGGGTAGTGTTGGCACATGATTGGCATGGGAGTGAGAACCTAACATGCATAGGCTCATGTTCCATAGTTGTTGGTGAAGATTGAGTTGGTGTGTTTGTATGAGATCGATTTCCCGTCATATGAGAGTGAATCTCACAATATGTGCATGCATCATGGTCTGCTTCTAGCTCCATAGGGATTAGTTTGTGGAGTAGGTGTGATGGTAGAAGATGTTGTTGTGATAACCATTTTTGTGGTAGGAACAACTATCATTGCTACTGATGTAGTAACAACATTGATAGAAGTGATTACTTTTGGTTGAGGTGAAGGATCCTCAACAAAATGGAAGGTAAGAAAAATAATTTCTGATGTGTCCTCAAATCAAGGTAGATCGGGAAAATGGTGTATGTAATGCCAAAAATGATATAAAATTGAACATGCTTTGTTGGTGCGTAACAATTTGGGCTTATGTGTCTTACCTAGTGTAGATGAGGTAGAAGTAAACTTAGTAACAACTTTTGATGCATGTGTGACACTAACTAGTGTGTTTAGTAAATTTTGGAGCTCTGGTAAGGTGGGGCATATGTTGTTCACATTACCTTGTTGGACACATAGAGCACATGAGGGAGTGACTCACATTGGGGGTGTATCATGTATGATTGGGGATTTCAATATGTGTTGAAGTATGCCACCTTATTTAGGATTAGAGAATCCCGATGAGGATTTGGTTTCTTAGTTATTTGAGGAAGGGGTTTTCAACTTAGGTTGATTATTTCCCCAATTTGCAGGGGATTTTATCTTGGGTTGAATGATGCCTCCATTGGGATCTTTTGTAACATCTAGTGGTGGCTTTCTCACAGGTGTCATTGGTTCTACGTGTAGCTCTGCGGGAGGGACTCATTGAACTGAAACCATTTCATAGTGTGCTAGGGGTTTTGAGACCATGTTTGGGTATGGAGGTGTGAGCTACCACACTAGGATCCCTAAAGTGAGCATGTCGAGAGTGAAATGAGCCATAACAGTTGTTCCTTGTACTCTTTTTGGAAGGTACAATAATGGTATATGGAACATGGGAGGCATAGAGGGGTTCAATTTTTATTCCACCTTATGACTCGGGGGGGATTTTGATGTTAGTTTTGTTGCGTTAGGAGACTCATTCTAAAAGGTGAAAATCATGCACTTGAGACCGTCCATTGAGGTGGATAATTTAGATGGAGGGCCTAAACATGCCCCTAGGAGGTTAGAATCCTTGTATACACCTGGGATAATGTTAATGTAAGGGGGTTGGTTCACTTCACCTACAATGGGTAATACATTATCAGAATTGGTGGTAGCATGGGGGTCATAGTAGTTAAGATGATCAATGGTGAAAATATTCCTCGTAAATGGAATCGTCATGATACATAAGACTGAGAAGGAAACATCCTTCATCAAGTACATGTAACTATTACCTAAGAGGATATCGTAGTCGAGATACGCATCAACTACTTCGATATCGATCATTGTCGTTCCCTCGCTAAGCATGATGGGAATATTCAAATACAATCCTTGTGGTTGAGATGGATTCCCATCATATGCAAAAAGGGTGATAGAGGATAGGACTAAATTAGATGATCCCAGTCATTTCCAAACATTTGAGGACATTAAAGATGTGGATGCACCTTCATGAATGAAACAATGATGAATCATAATTTTCTTCATGGTGACTCAGACTTGGAATTCAAATTAAAAGGGTAGTAGTTGTTCACCATTTTGAAGGTTGAAAGTCATGATGTGTGAGTCCAAGAGGTTAACGGTGCCAAGTGAATTCAATAGTACTTTCTGTTGTGTTAGGAAATATTGAAGCACTTCAATGGTGGACATGCTAGTAGACGACTATGTCAAGTCATCCACAATGTTGTAATTGTGGATGGATTTCATATGAGCATTATGAGGTGTATTTTGAAAGTGGTGCCTTTGGTATCCTCGGGGATTGTCCCGTACTTGAGAGAAGGATCTCTAAAAGGCATCTAGAAGAGATAAGAGACTCTTATATAACCCAGGATGGATTAGGACTAGTGTACCGTTTCACACAAGTCTGAATAATGATGGAGGTTGAATTCATGAAAATGTTTTGAAATGAACCATCACCTAAGGGGTTTAGGTCCATTTGTTGAGTGAAAAAAACTGATTGGAAAAGGATTGTTGCAAGACAACTTGTTGGGGTTGTGTTATGGGAAGATCACGAAGAGGGTGAGCTTCAGTATTTTTCTTTTCTTCCACTAACTGTTGTAAGTCGGGGATAAGTGGGAAATGATGAGTATAGTGGGAATACTCACCACTGATTGGGTAAGAGTAGTTGGTCCTCAAGTTTGCATTTATTCCTTTTTTGGGGGGATTTCTCCATTATCCTTATGGGTTTCCTAGGTCATGGTTTTGTTGGGGATGGGGGTTGTCCCCTTGCTCCTGCTATTGGGGCTGTTTATTCTTTCCCTTCTTCTTCCCTTGATTCTAAGGATTTGGGGGATTGGTGATGTTCAATTGTTTAAACTATTTATTTTGTTGTTGGAAAGAAGGATGGACTAAATTGACCCCCATATGAGGCAGGGGGTTGAACTAGGATGACACAAGTAAGGGTAGTAAGGTTTATATCATGGCAATGGGATATATGTTGGTTTTAGTCCATACAATTTGTATGTAGGAGCAAGCTGTGCCATTTGCAGTGGAGGAACCAATTGTGCTTGGCTTGAATTTGGGTATATAGGACTATATAGTCCATACTATAACTGTCCAAATGATCGATTCATGACATTGATAGGGGGATATGACACAACAAGGATGGGAAAATACTGTATGAACATAAGGGGTGGTGCGGGAAGTATGGGAACTTTACCTTATGAGGAAATGGAACTGAAAATACCATCCACTGAATGAGACATCCATACAATGGGAGGATATAAATCCCTATAATGAGGGCCCTCGAGAAGAAAGGTGTATAGGTGCCCTGATTGGGTGTAGATGGGATTCAAGTCCTGGGCCTTTTGGATGGCCTCTTTCTCAATTTGTGGCATGGAGGAAATCACATCCTTGTCAATATCTAGTTGGTGTGATTTGAGGAACCCATCCAAAAGGAATTGAGGTTGAATCTCAATTGTACACAAAGTGCGGTGACAATGCCACTCATGGATGTGGTCTGCAATGTGGTTTGCAGTGTTTTGATGAAATTTTGTGATTATTTTGAGACCTAAGCCATGGCATATGGGAAAATAAAAGTAGGTAAGAAATGTGGTGGCTATTGTCCCAAAAGTGGTATGGGACAATGTGGGTAGGTTTAAATACCACTTTGCAGCTATACTCGTAAGGGTTCTTTGAAAGAGGCACGGCCTCACTAATTCCACTACCACATTATTTGAGGGAAACCATAGATGGAATGGCATGATATTGCTAGCACGATTACCTCATTATTTCCATTCAAACTTAGGGATGTTTAAGGGTATATTTTTAGGCATAATGGGGCATGTTGCATCATGAGCGATAGGATAATTGACCAAATTTGCTAAATCAGGGAGATTTGGGATAGCCATGAATGGTAGGTTTTGGTTTGGTGCCATCATATTCTATGTGTTGTGTCCACAAGGGGGAGAATGGGGAACGTGAGGTAGTGATATTAGTATTCTATGGGAAGATGAATATGTTGTATGTCCTCTTCTTGAAGAGGGAGAAGAGGGTGGGGTACTCCTTCTTTGGGGATGAAACAAAGTTGAGCCTATTCCATGAGAGAGGGAAGAAAAAAGGTTGAAAATCTCTCCGAGGGGAGAGAGTGAGTCAAGAAAGGTGAGACCTCACCCAGAGGTTCCAATCAAGATGTACTGGGAGCGACCTCGAGCACCTGATATCCCTCATGTGCCATGGTGAGAAAATGGGAAAATACCCCTCAAGAGAGGGGATATGCCTTGCAGTATGTGGGATTTCCTTAGAGGGGTTTTTGTTCATTTATGGTGGAAGTCTAGTTTCAAAGTGAGAGTGATGTTGGGAAATAAACACCATTGAATAGATGGACACATATGCCAACCACAACATATACAAAATTGTGCAAATAAGTGAGTGATATGTGCAAAGAAGTCTCAGTGAGAATGTGTGCACATGTAGGTTCTTTTTAAATACAAGTTATGATGATCCAGAATATTCATCCCACATACCACAAGTTTGCTTATTTCCTTTAGTTTGAGTAGCATTTGATTTGTGTGTTATTTAGAAGTTCTTAGAAAGTATAGATATTCAAAACTCTTATGGGACTACCAACCAAGAGAGCACTTATCACGACATGTCTTTTGTTTTTCCTCCATATGGAAATGTTGGTACTCCCTTCATGGTTACGTTGAGTCTTCCTGGATTGACTATAGGATTACCTGGATGGCTAATCTTCAGTCTAGTTATACCAAGTGCAGCGATTGTTTCAAATCCCAGCTCTCCATAACAAGAGCATCAATATCATCTTGATCTTTCACCTTCTTCGTTAGATGTGTCTTCTTCCCTTTCTCCTTCTTCTCCTTTCAAAATTTATGATGTTAGCAATTTGGTGGAAAATAAGAAGAAGAAAAGGAAGATTAAGAAGAAGAAAGACAAACAAAAAACCAAATCTAGACCAACTACTCCTCACAGTACTGAGAGTGTTGATCTTCCTAGGAAAACACCTCCTAAGCCTAAGTTTCCTTGTAGAATTTACAAGGGTGACCATATTATTAAGGATTGTCATGGTTTGTCTCAAGTTTTATAAGTGTTTCCTAAGGCCTCTCAACAACCCATGTTATCAGCCTATGGTCATCATACTAATGATATCCCAACAACCAGTGACTCTATGGTTAAGAGTCAAAAAGGAAAATTCGGAAATACTTGCTTGTTATGTAAGGAAATGCACCTTACTTAACTTTGTCCTTGCATGGATGAACCTTCAAAGTTAATGGAAGAAATTATTGTTCCTGAACAATGAATTCCAACATGTTACTATAAGTTATCTCTTGACCTCCCATTGGTTGATAAAGTGCTTGATGCGATGCCATCCTCGATCGATGCAACTCTTTCTTTAGAGAGTGAAGAACAAGTATTTAATCCCATGCTTCCTTTGAAGAGTGAAGAAAAAATGGTCGCATCAATTTTAGCTCCACCTGATCCCACTCTTTCATCAAAGAGTGTTAAGACTGAAGCAGTTACCTTGACCCGATCTTTATCTCGTCTTCCATTTGAGAGTGAACTGAAACCGTTGAATTTTTTGTAGTCAATTCGAATTGTTCTAGGAAAGCATGAATTTTGTTTGTTTCAATATAACCCTCTCCAAATACTGAGGTTATTTCCTTTGATTGTATTAATATAATGAAATCTCGTCTTCATTTGAGTTTTCCTTTCCAGATATCTATGCGAGTTATAACTAGGAACATACTCTCCACTATTGTTGATGAAGGGGATTCTATTAGTATTATATTCTTTACTTCTGGTAAAAGTATAGGTTCTCTTCATCTTGTTCCATCTACCAATCCGATGATGGATTTCAATAGAATACCTATTGCACCTTTAGGGATCCTTCCTCACTTACCTATCACCTTAGGAGGAAACTTGTATGCATTTATATTCTGGTAGTACAAGGTCCCTTAGATTTTAATCTTCTCCTTGGATGAGAATATGTTTACGCCATGAAAGTTGTAGTGTCCACACTTTTTTGAGTGATTCATTTTCCCCATGATGGGAAGATTGTGACCATTGATAATCTTTCCTTTGTTAAATGTGATCATGGTATAACTGTTAGTCATCAAACTTCCTTGATTGTCCTACATTTTCTTGTGGTTCCTTCCCCTTCATTGACCATGTCTATGGACTCTAGACACACTCTCAAAGTTTAGTCATTTGTAAACTGATAACTTCTTCCGGTCATGGGGAACATTAGGGGGCATTTCTGCAGTCTCTGGACATAATTGTAGAGTTAAGACGCTAGCTTCTTAAGTAAGGGGGGGAACCTACCAACCTCTATACATCATGTTGGGCAAGAAGCTACCTTGAGCATAGTTTAATTCTATTTTCAAAATCATTAAAAAATAAAATCAACCTTGAGCACAATTTATTTCTAGTTTTAAGCTCCTTAAAAAATAAAGGTGACCATGAAAGATAATACTTTGAGCTTAGTTTACTTTTGGTTTCAAGCTTGTTAAAAAATAAAACCAACCTTGACCATAGTTTTATTCCTTTTCAAGATCATTAAAGAGTGAAATGGGATACCTCAAGCATAGTTATTTCTTGTTTCAAGCTCGTGTAAAAATGCAGCAGGTCCCCATAAGTATATTTATTTTCTATTTCAAGCTTGTGTAAAAATGAAACATGTCGTTATGAGCATAGTTCCATTTTTTGTGTCAAGCTCATTAAGAAATGAAACGAATTCTTCCATTTTGTTAGGTCTTTTACTATAATCAAAACTCGAACCTTCATTTCATCTTCCTATATCACTTGACCCTCTTTCTTCCTCCATCTCAGGTGAATCTTTTCCTAAGAGTAACCTAGAATTTAGTTGGACAAAGAAAAAAGTAGGTAGACGAAACAAATCTTGGGGGGCACGCATCCAACTTATTTAGATTATGTTCGAGTTATTCTACTTGACAATTATACTGAGGGAAAGTACCAACCACTGGACACCATGTTGGGAAAATACCCGTCAATGGGACTCATTTTGAGAATAATTTATTTTTAGTTTTGAGATCGTTAAACCGTGAAACAACATACTAATCATAGTTCATTCTTTGTTACAATATCATTAAAAATGAAGTAGATTCCTTTAGCATTATTCAATATGATCTTCAATCTCGTTAAAAACAACACTATAGTGTTGAGCTTACTTTTTACATTTTTCATGCTCTTGTTAAAACATGAAAAGTGGTTTGAGCTTAGTTTATTGTTTGTCATGCTCTGGATTCAAACATGAAAAAGGTTCTGAGTTCCTTTGATACCATAGTCATGCTCATTAGAAACTAAGAGAAAATGTGTTGAGTATACTTTTATCACTTTTTTAGACTCGTAAAACTTATATCGAAAAGGAACCCCCGGAGTTGTCTCTAAGCTCTTTTCAGGCTTTCTAAATAGGAAAGGATTTCCAAGCGAACTCAATTCTTTCACACGTCTAAAAGTATTTGAAGGGTTGTCTATCCGATGATAGTTTACCCCCTTTTTGATACTATCTAGACTCAATTTATGAAAAAGGTACACTCCATTGCATCATAACTAGAATATTTCTCCTAGGTATAATTTTACACCTTTTCGGACCTTGGGGACTACATTTATGAAAAATCCCACATTGGAGTTTTTTGTAATCCTTTCAGACTCTCTAAACATGAACTGAAATCGAGTTTACATTCTTTGGACTCGTCAAAATCAAACAATGAAGGACCCTTTTTGTGATTGAACCCCTCGTTTCTCAGGTTCATAAAACATTTGAGATTGGACTCATCCTATGATGAGCGATACCAAGTGTTTTTCACCCTTTTCAATATTATTAAAAAGAAAAGAGCTACTCATCCATTGTGATGGGGAAATTAAGGGAATGGGAAAACATTTTACCTTTGTATTCATGGAAGCTTATAGTCACCCTTGATCATGGAACCTGTCTGTAATTCATTCAAACAGTTGGATAATTAGCTCGTCCTCAAGTCGATCCACTTTCTTGAGTCAATTTACTCCTTTGAGTCATTCAAAGAATGTACCATATTTTCTTTGAATTATGTCTGGTCTCTTCCTCGTTGAGTCAATGATGCCAAGTTACTTTTAAGTTCCGTTCAATGTTTAATGGGAGTATTTTATCAAAACCAACCTCTGCAGTTACCTTACCTTCCTTTATGTTGGTTGTCGTTGAGTTAGACCCATAGTTTCTCCATAATCAGAATCACTTAAGACAACTTTTTTCTAGTTTCATGTCGATGATAGGGGAAACATCATGGCCGTCCTTCGACGAGTCTATTCTCGTTGACACTAGCACATCATCCAGGAATCAGTCTTAGAAACCAGTTAGTACCTTTAATTTTGCATGCCTCGATGGCAAGTTTCCTCGCTTTGGATAGTAGGATTCCATCATTGGCCTCTAGTTGAAATATTCTTTAGATTATTCAACTTCAAGTCAATTATTCTCATTTGGAGGAATGTACTAAGGTACCTTGGGAATCATTAACATCAATGGCGATTTTCCTCTCACTTATTAATGGTATACATTAATTACCGGTAATCAAATGGTTTCTACAATGTTCTACGTCAAGAAATATATTCAATACTATTCGAGATTGGGATGAAGACCCTAGGTGTTTAGGAATTCACTTCAATATTTGTCTCTCCCAAGGTTTTGATGGAGTATTTTGTGATTGAGTCACTACATAGATCCACAATGTATGTCTGGTGGCTATTCTCAAGTTTGAGTTATGATGACATAGACCTACATTGTATGTTTGGTATCTATATCCAAATTTTAGTTTTATTCGTCATGCATATACATTGTATGCCGATAGCCATGACCTAAACATGTATACATGGATCTATAATGTATTGTTTGATAGCCATGTCTTGAGTTAGTTGAAGTACATAACTCATAGTATATGTAACTGTATAAAGTCTTCAACCAAAAGTCTTTTTCCTCATATTCCAACTTACATCTCTTAAAGCATTTAACCTATCACATCCCTCTAGCTTCATACTTTGGGGGGAAATATGTTATACCAAACTATTGCCATTTTTCTAATTCCCTAGAGTATATATGCCAAAGATACTTGAGAATAGGTCTTTCCTGACCAAAATCTCATTTCTAGTAACACTGGCACACCCTTCTTTTTAATAGAAGGCGTCAGACTAGACTGATGTTGGTGGCTAATGGAGAAAGAGTGTTGGTGAAACTCCTTGCCTTTGTACAAGGAGCTTCACCTCTTCCTGAAACCACTCTCTAATGTACAAGGTGTGTCGATGCTCATTAAAAGGAAAAAAAAAGAGAAGTTTCAAAATCTTTCTAGAAGAAATCCCTCATGGAGGCATATCCCAAACAACCAGAATAGGTGGCAGTCGAGCCCCTAATCCCTAGGGATGATCCCTAAACTTTATCCAAGTAATCCTCAACTCCTTTGATCCCATTTTGGAATGTAAATACAAGCTTACTTTCATGGCTTGGGAGAGGATCAAGAAAGCACCTGTATGCTATTGAAATATTTCTAGAGTTGAGAGGCAAGAGATTGAAGTTTGAGGAAAAAGGCTTATGGGGAGAAGCACAACATCGAGGATCTTTGGTTGTAATCTTTCCTTCATTCTATTAATACAAGATGTTTTCCTTTCCCATAAACATTGTGGTATTCATTGTTTATTATCTTTGTCCTTGGTCATTGATATTTATCTGTTAGATTATATTATATGTTTCGTTGTTTCTTGTTGGCTCTGATCTGTGCAGGTTTTTCAACGTCAACTAAGCTAATGATTTCCAACTAGCAGGGACAAGCTTCTGAAAAAAGATAAGGCTTCATTCCAATCAAGTAATTATACTAGATACAGGGAAAGGTTTTCATGTTTTTTTATGATTTGTTCTAGATCTATACCATATAGACTAGGGAAATGGTTTATGTCTGCATTGACCGTGTATTTCTACTAACAGTATTTCACACTTCACTCCCATTTCTGATTCACTAATATCATATTGAATGCGAGGTGAAGAGAATACTTTGGGAGAGGAGATTATTTAGGTCCTTTCTTGTGTGTAAAAGTGTATTTACACTACTTTAACTAAAGATGTCAAGTAAGAAAATAAATATGAGAACTCTTGAATATTAGTGACAACAATGAGGCCCATTGAAATCTTCAAGGCTGGTTACCTAGGTATATTTCGAAGGATGACCCATTACTTCCTAATATTAGGATATGTGAGATAATTACTATAGAAACAAGTCATTATTGCAAGTTAACTTAGTCCTAGTTTATTAGTGAGAAGCAACGGGGCTTCAAAATTGTTGAAATACTAGTAAAATTCAAATAAATGAGATAGTCGCGTGGAAAACAAAAAAATAGGTGCGCTTTAGTGTGAAAGAAAGATTCATTGGAACGCATTAGCATGGTTAAAACACATAAAGTTCATGTTGATGTGAAACAAAAACCCGATGTTAACACTATTTTATTTCTGTCGTGATTGGTGTTGTCAATTTCTAAATTTCAAACTTTCATCGACAATTTGGCAGCTTCGGGTTTCTTCGCTTGGTCATTTGTCAAAGTTTCCCAAGTTTTGCAAAGAAG
>LPNX010939043.1:107726-140413 GCA_001517045.1 Pseudotsuga menziesii
TTGTATATTTTTATAAATACAAAATTTTATTTTATAAAAATATTAACAAAAATGATTGTTCTAACCACCAAGTTTATTAGTGAGAAGCAATGGGGCTTCAAAATTGTTGAAATACTAGTAAAATTCAAATAAATGAGATAGTCGCGTGGAAAACAAAAAAATAGGTGCGCTTTAGTGTGAAAGAAAGGTTCACTGGAACGCATTAGCATGGTTAAAACACATAAAGGTCGTGTTGTTGTGAAACAAAAACCCGATGTTAACACTATTTTATTTCTGGCGTGATTGGTGTTGTCAATTTCTAAATTTCAAACTTTCATCGACAATTTGGCAGCTTCGGGTTTCTTCGCTTGGTCATTTGTCAAAGTTTCCCAAGTTTTGCAAAGAAGAATGGGCTTGAAGACTTTTTGAAGAAAAAATAAGAAATTTTTTATTCGTGACCTAAAAACCGGTTATTTGATTAAATTTATGGGCCAATGATTTATTGTTGAAAGATATAAAGATGGCTTCAATTTTAAATTATAAAGGAGAGATTGTATATTTTTATAAATACAAAATTTTATTTTATAAAAATATTAACAAAAATGATTGTTCTAACCACCAAGTTGAATGGGGGCCATATACGCCAATTAATGCCAAGTTGCTAGTCGTATGTGGGATACGACTTAAGCGCACCTTTGTTCCTCCATTAGATCTGATCTGATCATCAACAAATATAAACGCTCTTATTGTTTATTAGTTGGTGCATGTGGGATAGTTTATTACTATTCACATGCAAAACAAAGAAGGACAGAACGTGGATCTCTACATTCAAAGAATATTCTCAAAAGCAATGGAGGCAATGGTAGATGTTGATTTGGATGAGGCTATAAATCATTAAACAGAGGTCGTTGAATACAATCCCACATGAGCGATCATCTATGCTACTAGAGCTAGTGTGTTTGTGAAGATGAGGAAACCTAATGCTGCTATTCGAGATGCTAATGCTGCTATCAAGATAAACCCAGTCCCTGCAAAAGGTTACAAATGGAGAGGACTAGTAAGAGCTATGTTTGGTCAATAGGAAGAGGCCACCAAGGATCTGCACCTCGCTTTGAGGCTGTGGATTATGAAGAGGAAATATCGATTGTACTGAAGAATATTGAATCAAATGTTCATAAAATTGAAGATCATCATAAGGGAGACGGGAGATGCTGATGTCGGGACTGATAGGCTCGGGAAAGAGAGCAAGGCTCGAAGGTATCTCCGCAACGCACAATTTCCAAACCTTCACCTACAGTACGATCTCTGTTTTAAATCAGACTTTAAGCTACCATGGATGGACCTGCAGTGCCTGAGCCTATTAGCTACATTTGTGGAGACTGTGGTGGTGAGAATTCACTAAAGCCTGGAAATGCAATTCAATGCAGAGAATGTGGTTATCGTGTCATGTACAAGAGACGTACTAGAAGAATTATTCAATATGAAGCTCGCTGAGATCATTTTGTAATGGTCACACTGAACATAGAGGGTATGCTTTCGAACATTTCTAGTTTCGGGAATGGATGTCAATGTAAACTTCAATGTCACAATACAGAAACTTAAAATTCTTTTAGTTGACAGTTTACCACAAAGGATTAAACAATTACAGATCCTATGAAAAATCGTAGCATGGGTGGAAAGAACCTAAAGGCATGAGTACTGCAATTTTTGGTCCACTTTCATCTTTAGGAGACTCATTGATTTCAGTTTTCAATTCAGAGTTTGCATTTTGTTTACATTGACACTGATCACATGGATCCTTGGAGGTGCACTGTATATGCACGTGATATAGATCTGCATATTTGTGATGCATAGATGAAGAGAAGTACCAACGACCAAGAAAATATAACCTGCTTCTGCAAATCAAAACGTAGATCGATGGTATAGGTGAAATTTCAACATCATCCAACGGTGTGCAACAATTTCACTGGTCAAGAAGCGACCGAGTTAATTTTTTGTCTATCCGTGAAATCGTGTTAAGCAAATTTCCAAATCCACGAAATTTGGTACGCCCGACAAAGTTAAACGGTGGATATTTGAGCAAGTGTTTGATCAACCGCCCAGAAAAATTTCTCAAGATCAAAGTGCTGTGGCTTTAACTTTTCAGAATTCAGCGAAATTTTATATGGTGGGAAAGTCAAAACACGCGTTCTTATCCTATTCATTTGACAACAAAATCAATGGTTGACAGGTATTTTGCTGATGTAAAAGGTTGCGAGATTAAGGATGAATCCTTTGCATGCCTTCGTGTGCGCTCAGATGATGAATGTTTAGAACAAGAATTCTTCCTACTTTGTAAAATGGATCCAGAACAATGTGGTGGAATATAGTGCATGTGACATTCCACCAAAGGGCCTGTAAATATAGTCCACATTCATCGGTAACTCCATTCATTCAGGAGATGTTCAAGAGAGTGAGTGAGTAGTTCACTGTTATGTTTAAAAGGAATGATTTCTTGCATTGGTACATCGGCGAGGGCATGGATGAGATGGAGTTCACTGAAGCAAAGAATAATAGGATGCAGTGAATCGAATCGTGAATTGGATCCACGACCCAGATGGAAACCATACATATTCCCACTGAAGAAAAAATGTATGTTTATGATGCAACTATGAGGTATTAAGGTACAAGCAAAGAATAATAGGATGCAGTGAATCGAATCTTGAATTGGATCCACGACCCAGATGGAAACCATACATATTCCCACTGAAGAAAAATTGTATGTTTATGATGCAACTATGAGGTATTAAGGTACAAGCAAAGAATAATAGGATGCAGTGAATCGAATCGTGAATTGGTTCCACGACCCAGATGGAAACCATACATATTCCCACTGAAGAAAAATTGTATGTTTATGATGCAACTATGAGGTATTAAAGTACAGGGAAGGATACAATTTTTCTTACTGAATCTCTCACATTTATAGACATTTGTTGAATATTAGATGGCAGTTTCAATTGTATTTTCAAGTATTCAAAATACCATTATCAGCAAGTGTGCCAAATTCAACATCAATGCAGAATTTTCAAGCATTCAAAATACCATTATCAGCAAGTGTGCCAAATTCAACATCAATGCAGAGGAAGAAGCTTTATTTAAAAAAATTGATTGTTTTAGTCATTAAGTTCAATTATCTCTTTCCTCCAAATAAAGAATAATTTCAGAAACCAAGAGGGTTTTTCCTAATAACATGTCTATATACAAAAACTTTCCTATTTTTTACAAAGTATCACACTTTGGGAGAATTTAAGTCATCTTCAAAGGGCAATAATTTGCATATTCCTAGGATATGGAAGGGAATATAGAAAAATGAAGACACGGGTTTTGACAGGGACATATGTAAATATAGAAACCTCTCTCAGAATTTACACAACTATCACTATTTGAGATATGGGGGTCACGGGGATTTAAAGCCTATTTTTCAGTAGTCCGCTTCCTAAAAGGGAGGAAATCAGTTGTAACTGTTCCTATTTTGAGAATGTAGTTAGATTTCGAATTTAAAACTAGGTAGAGTTTGTTTTTATATAAATTAAGATGTAATATATATATTTTTAGGTTGTATTTTCAAGATCATAGAGGCTCTTTGTTTGTAATAGCTCCAAATTCAGAGAATGAATAAAATTGTAGAGAAGGAATGTTGAAATTTTCCATGGCAAAGATTCTTGTGCCATTACTTTTCTCAATAAGTGATCTTCTTAAGTGACTGATTTTCTAGTTTCCCCACTCCATTTTGTATTTTCTCTCATGTTTGAACAACATTTTATGGACTAGAATTCATCTTGCATGTTCTAGGTTCATTGTTCAATCATTTTCAAAACAATTTGTGCTAAAGTTTTATAGAATTTACCCTAGATAGGTGCTATGTTTGATGGACTGTCTTGTTTTTCTTCCAATCAACCCGCAAATGCCTCAATACCGAGGAAATGGTGTCTACTTTGCCTCTGTCCATGATCCTTTCAAACCCCTACCGCTTGCAACCTAAATCAGATTTGATTTTTAACTCCATTGCCCAATGGTCTCCTCCGTGATTGTCCTACCTAATCTTTAGAAAATAAATTGTTCCTACCAGAAATATGACCTTTTGAGAGTCATTGATTGAACATCTTGAGTGAGAATGATTTGTAAATATTGAGAGATCCCTCTCTGATTGTATAGGTTAGAATACAATCTAAAGTGGTTATGTGGTTACCTCCAAATCTGCGTTTCACAGCCTGGGTACATTCTGAGTGCTAACACCCATGTGGGAGAAATTCTAATAAATTGTGTGTATAACATGATTGTCGAAGATTATTCTATGTGGACAATGCAATCAAGACACCATGATCCATAAAATGGTTAAAAATAATGAATGGGGGCGGACTTTTTGGGAGGAATGGTATGGACCTATTTACCTCCAAAGCATAAGATACCAGAGATTAACGCCTTGATAAACAAAAACCTAATTTAAGATGAATGAACTAAAATATAATGGAGTCTCCATAAATACTATTGTGAAAAATATTGCAGAAGGGTGAATTCTTCCCACATGGTGAGCAAAAAATCCTTGTAGGCTGCAACAAGGCCTTGGTATTAAGAGCTCCTTATTGGTGGGTGAGTGATCCAAGTGATCCTCCAAGTGGTTGTTAGTGAAATAGAACAAAAACAAAGAAAATAGAAACACAAACTAAACAAAAAGTGAAGGAGCAGGAATGGAAACTCCAACAACCAATAGATTCCAAACCACTTCTTATATTTCCCAATGGTCAAACATGTACAACACCATAGAGATGTGAGCGTGAAATGGAGGAAAACAATTGCTCTAAGGGAAGTCTATTTAGTCCACACTAGATGTCAATTGTCTTGATGAAAAAATGCAAATAACACTTTCTCCATGGAGGAAGGTGGAAAGGGAGTTTGGTATATGCTAAACAAGAGGGAAACATGATCTATTAGGGAGCTCTAGCACAATTCCAGTAGAATAAACTTTCTCTGATTTATTATTTCAATAAGAATTCCCATGGATTTCTTTTATAGGACAAGAGGTGTCTGAGAAATAACAAGATCTCAATGTGAACCCATTGATCTCATAATCTAGCTCCAAGGTACACCAAAGAGGTCGTTTAAGGAACACAAGAGTGTTAAGAGCCAAAATTCAAATTATTGATGGTAATGGATCTTTCATGAGACTTTAATGCAGTTCTAGTGGGTGATATCCCATGATTTGTTTTAGTTGCACAGATCTCAAAGGGAAATCTGCACTGCTTGCACAGGTGTTGAATTGGTAACATGTGTTGTAGAGTATATAAACATATCATTGGCCGCAGAGTATTGCATTTGGACTATTTTGGGAATTTTTGGATTCATGTTTCTTCTTGTATCTTGTGAGGATGCCTTCAGTGGGATGCATGCTATATGTTGATGACGATTTACTATGAAAATTTCAAAAATGCCACATGTGTGCGAGATTTAAGGGTTAACACCTAGTAAGAAGATCAAGGATATGCAGTATGGCCATTTTGAGGTATCGAAGAAGGTGGTATATAATTTCTATAGACCCACTCTACCCCCATACTTGCACATTTACTCAATATTGAATGTTGAAAATGAGTCTTCCATGCTAGATAAAGAGGAGGAGCAAGTCCTACCTACCATAGAGGACCTAACACTTGATTCTCAATCAAAGTTGGAAGAACACACATTTTTGCAAAAGAATTCCATAACTAATAGACATGGACAACATGAACTTTGGTATATTTGGTTTAGAGGATAACTTCCAAGCAAGGATAAATGGTACTCCAAAGAGAAGGTACAGAAAGAATTTCCTCACCTCATTGAGTAAAATATTTTTGGTAATAAAAGCATCTAAAAATAGGGAGGTATGATCCAAATTTAATCAATATATAGTTTTTCATCTATTTTGGTGTTTTATGGGTGGAACAATTGGATGAATTCACTTGTAGGACCCATTTTAGGGGTAGGTATTACTTTGCAGATTTGGGTTCCAAAACCTTCTAGGGTCTGCTTGAGGGATTAAATGATATTTTTTGGGGACAAAACTTCATAGTATACATTCTAAACCTATTTGATGTTATTCTATAGTTTGATACCTTTCCACCAGTGCAAAGAGCACATCAATATGTGCTCATATGATGAAGTTATGCCTCCTATAAGTTGACTTATACAGTTGGCTACCATGTTATCAAGTCGATTCCACATCATCTCTCATTACCCACCCATGTGGATCTAGTCACATGTATACTTTCAACAAAATTCTAGAGGTTCCAAAAACTTAACCTTAATAAGGAGTTGAGGCATGTACAAACATCAAAACTAATCCTAGACTACTATCAGGTTATGTTAAATACTAGGCCATTAGGAGGAGAAGGGGTTAGATTCTAATGATTGTATTGTAGTATTCCATAGATGACAAGTAGTAAGGAATTATATAATAAATAAGAATGAAATATGGAGATATTGTAGTAGCTGAGAAAGACACAACGCGAGGCGTAACTCGAAAGTGAGTATCACTTTATTTGTATTCGCATTGCATATTGGAGAAGAAAAGAGAAAGTCATAGTCCTCAATTTTTGATGGGTTTTTCCTGATAATAGGTTTTCTGAGGTTATATATATTTTTATTTCTGGGGATGTGCTATCTTGGTCTAGTTATTCTCCTTTCAGCTCTAGTTTATTTTTCATCATGTAGAATTCAACTAACATGACGAATTAAGTTGTAAAATTTTGTGTGACAAACTATTTCGGTGGAATATCCGTGGTAGTTTACAAATATGCTAGCAGTGGTGATGTTTTGCTGTCAAACCATAAAGACTAAGGTCCTTTTGCTGAAGAAAACATGCAATAATGTAGGCCATTTTCCAGGGTACGATATACCAAGATGGAGAACAATTATCTTTTAGATTAAATAAAAATATGTTGAGGAATGATTCAAATATAGAAATGAAATTGAGTTTGAGGTATGGAATACTGAGATCACCCCTAACAATCATTATGTGACTAGAATTGAAAAAGGAAACTAGGTATACTATCGTTGGCTTCACTGAGGTGAAATTGAGGTATGGCAATGATACTACTAAAGCTAAGATGGGGGTATTGATAGAAATCATATTTTTAAACACTAAATCCTTTGGTGGTAGATTGTAGAGTAGATCGACATCTCAAAAAATGTGCATGCATTCACTTAGTGATTCTATGAACACGAGGAGGGAAAGGGGAATGACTTAATCTACTAAAGAATATGTTCCACCAGAAATTTACAGACCCTTGAAATGTGTTGGAAGCTTGCAAACCCTTGATGCTTGGAATCATTGGAGGGCGTAACCTTGAAGGTTGAGTTCATAGAACCTTCCATGCTCAAGATGAAAATTGAAAAATACCACAGACAAGTATGTTTTACTTTTCATGTTATAGAATTAGAGGGTTGGAGTGAGCAACTTATGCAAAAATCCACACATATATAATGTTAGAAGTTATAAGTGCATAAGAAATGGGTATATTTGCTGCCTTGGAAGGAAATAAATTAGAAGGATATGATTATGTGATTGGCAGGGTGAGAGCTTAGTCCTAGACCGATGTTATGATACTAGATGATGTATAGAGGTGAGGCTCAAAGACACTCTGGAATTAGAAACCAACAATTTTAACCCAACTATAGTATCATAACCAAAATAAATATAGAAGTAAGGAATAGAGCCAATAATCGACTCAGGATAAATGACACATGAGAAATAAGCAACATCCATTCAAGATGGGATATTATTATTCTTGGACAATGCCTATTATAAATGGTTACAAAATGACCCACTCAAGAATGATAACACCTTGAGGTTTAGAGGAAACAATTATAAACTATTGCACATAGATTGAGATCTAATTAACCACTACTCATGATCACACATCATTAGTGAATCAATAACAAACTAACTAATATCTAGAATAGAGGGGGGATTTCTCTAAAAGATGGGCATTACCATGAGTTATTTGAATGTTTTTTTAAGTGGGTGTATTGGGATAACTATATTATTACCACTACCCCCTTTGGTGATCACAACCACACTTGGCAGTGGCCTCCTTTGCATAACCCAACGGATTTTCACTAATTAGATTCTCAATTGATCAACCTTACTATGATGGATATTACTCCAGGATTAGGATTTATTGTGCATGGATCTTACTACCACACTTTCCTATGGTTTTCAAAACCACACTTGCAACAACATACCTCTATTTTGTAGGGATTTTACTACCACCATTATTCCCTAAAATGTTTCTCTTGGCAATGGCATCCCAATGGCCTAGACATAATAATAGGATTAACTAACACAAATTGAACTTATGTACCTCTAATTGGTCAAGCACTCCTAGCTCCTTATTCCACATAGATCATATTATAGAAACCTATAATTCTACTCAACCAAGTATTGAATCCAAAACATAGGTTATATCATAATATTAATTATCGTCATTTAGTCATGAGTCCTTTTTTAGTGCATTTTGTGTATTTTCATTAGTATCTCAACATGCAATGGATTATTCTTTCTAAAACACCAATGAATTTGGTGTGAATTTGTAACAATATCATCATAAATCAATAACAACATAACATGAAGTATATCTTACTAATTTTTCATCGTTGTCAATATCATCAATACCACATAATCATCTTCAAGAATATCAATGTTGCATATTCACCACAAAAAATACTAATTCTACATAGTAATCATCAAAAATGTTTAAAGTGCGTTATATCATCTATTTTGAAGGAAACATCAATTCTCCTCACATTCTAGGAAATTACATAAGTGTCTAGGTTCATCATAATTTATTTACCGTTATAAAAAATATTAGGAGGGGAATGGTGAGTCTAGGGCACCATCTCTTATTAGTACACACATCATGCAATAAAAAGGAGGGACACCGCCCCGACTAAGAATACAATCATATTAGGTAAGAATAGTGAATCATAACTACAAATATTGAGTCGCACATGAGATTCAAAGTAATTATTAAACAAGGGATCATCATAGGAAGGGGATTCTAACTATCAATTTAAAACACACAATGTCTAACTAAAGGTAGATGAGGCAAGCTAAAAGTAAATGAGACAAACAATATCCATCCTAATCTAGGGAAACATAGATTGTTAAGAATAAATAATGAGTGAGGAACCTTAGGTTTTGGTTCAATATAATTTTAAAACTACGTCAATGCGAATTATTTAATTCTCCAACTTTTATACATCATTTTAAATTTACACTACTCATAATACATTAGTAAAAAATTAAAACACAAGCATTCACAATCTTTCAAATTCATAAGTTATTTACACCATTTTTTTATTATTCTTTCATTTCTTGAAAAACAACATCAGTAAATCCTGAAGGGAAATTCAATCAATTGCAAAATCTCAATTTCCTCTTAGGAGGTCAAAGGTTCAAATCCAAAGAGGGGTAGGGTACGCACATCTATGTAGAATTTAGCAGTCAAATCACTGCCTAGAGAGGGTCCCTTGTCCCACAAACAAGGGGGTTTCATATACTAATTGGTGTCTCGCTTGGCAGTGACCTTAAAAATATATTATTATTATTATTATATCATGTTACCATGAAGACATGTCTTTACTTTTTATTTATTATAAATGTCAATGCTCACAACTAAATGGAATTAATTTCCATACAATGAAGCACACCCACCTTCCTACCTATCCAGTTAATACATTTTAGATTTAGGGATGAAACGTAGTAACTTTAATACAATAGTATTTGAATTTCATATTTATGGAGAAAGAATGAAATTAATTTGAACTAAATTATCAATCCACCATGATGGTTTATAATCCATGTTGCAAAGTTTACGCAATTCCAACCGTCCCTGTCTCAATATTTATTCACATTGATTACTCATACATCTTATATAGGAATTCAAATGAACACATACTAATACATATAGTTGAATATATAATCACACTTATTTAAATAGGGCACACATAAATATACATTGATATATTACTAACAAAGTTATATGTAGCTTATATTCTCTATCAAAACTTATACAATATTATACTATGTAATTATATATATACAGTTTCACATGAAGATTCATCACCATTATATATTATAAAATCATTACTTACTACATTATTACATTATTATTAGGATTGTGTTTTGCTTGAGTGCTTGTGATGGGACCCATTTTTTTTCATCCTTTTCTCGGATTTTGTATGGGGATAGGTTTGATGATCACTCGTGTTAGTATAGTACCTTTTCTTTAACCTACTTGATTAGATAGCGTCTGCTAAGGTTTGCGGTTTCTTTCAATGACTCTTTCAATTTCGTTAGATCCTTTGGTTCGTAAGGACACATGGATTAGTAGTCAGTCGTATGTACCTTGGGTTTTGGTGAGGTGATGAATTGTTTCGAGGGTTTTGTGAACCCTAGTCTTTCTGGGGAGGAGCCAATTGTTCCTTATCATATATCTTCTTTTGGGAAGGGAGACCGGGGTGTTGGGTGTTTTTTTAATATATTTTGGCTTTTTATCCATCTTCCCCTCCCATCTGGACCATCTAAAGTAGAGTTCAACATGACTATAGGGAGGTTTTAAGTGATGGTTTTCCCTTTTGCAGCTCAATAGATGCATGGACAACGTATTCTTGGAGGTTGCTTCAAATCTTGTTCTACAAAAGGAGGTTTTTGAATATGATAGGAAGGATGGTTTAATATGGATCCAAAAGGGATTAGGAGGGAGGGTTTCAATTGTTCTTGCTAAGGCTAGATGACGTGAAGGCTATGAGATTTCATAACTCTCTAATTGTCTCCTTTCGAAGCATATGAAGAATTGTGTCAGCAGGAAGGATGATGCATCAAACTTAGGTCTTAGGGATGATGTCAAAATGTTTGAATTCTTCACCCTATCTGAATACGTGTTGGTTGGAAGGTATATGGGATGCAAAGTATCGTTGATCTCTTTTAAGTTTTGGGCGGAGGATAACTTGAAGGAGCTATTGGGTTAATTTCCTCGAAAGAATTCTTTAGCCAAAGGTTGGCTTGGTATTTTGTTCAATCCTAGGAGGATGCATCTAAGCTCATGAGAGTTTTTTGCAGGATGGATTTTATGGTTCTTAGCCTATGATGCCTGTGCCCATAATTTAATGTGAGAAAGTAGAAGACTTATATTCACCCTACTTGGATAAAATTTCTAGGGCTCCTCTCAGAGGTCTGCACCACGGTGATTTTCAAGAAAATAGGAGACTCACTTGGTGTCTTCTTGTTGGACGACTTATCTTTTCAACATATAGGTATCATGCCAGTGGATAAGCTTCTTGTCGATTTGGATTCAAGGGAGGATTTTTTTGGAAAGCATGGTGATTTCGAAGGGGGATGTTTCTCATAAACAAGAGTTGGATTATATTGGATTTCCTTTCAGGTGTAATTGGTGACACTTCTATGGACACCTGGTTGAACATTGTAACATCTCCTTAATGAAGTATTTTTAGAGGAATTAGAAATGTGGGGTCCCATAGAAACCTAGAAAGGAGGCATCGCCTCTTGCCATAGGTGGTGGTTCATAACACTAAGTTTCCTCTCAGGAGGATTCTTGTATGGAACATTGGGAAGAAATACAAAAGGATTTAGTCAAAGTATATTTAAAGGATGATCAATGTATTCCAATTATGAGCCCACCATGTGAAGATATTTAGAAGGAACTCTTTATTTCGGGTAACATATTGGACCATTCTTATTTTGGTTCTCAAAATTTGGATTCATATGGTATTTTTTCTTTTCTAGGAAAACCTCCTTTAATATCTCTAGTTTTGAGTTCTCATGTTTCATACCAAAAGGGTTTAACATTACATCATTATGCTTAATTGGAAATGGTTTGTTCTTTCAATGGTTTTTTTCCATAGTGTGATAGATCACCTTTGCTCGATGATCCTGATGGTTCCATGTTGAGACTATTTATTTCCTTTGCCTAGAGTATTCTAGAGTTTATTTATTTATTTTCTAAGGAGTTATCTACCCCTAGCCTCTCTTTCAGGAATTTATCCCCTACCTCATCTCCTTCTACTTTGGATTATACAGTTCTTCCTAAACACTTGGTGTCAGACCTGTATATAAATGTTGATGTAGAATCCATCAAATACCTATCCTTCCAAGGTTTTATATCATTGTTAAAGGTTATTCCATCAAATATCTATCCTTCCAAGACCTTATAACATTGTTGATGGACATTCCATCAAATGCATATCCTTCCAAGTGGAGGTACCGCTTTCCAATATGTTAGTACCTTTGATGCTTCCCATTTTTTGATTTCATATACCAAGGTAAGGGAGGTTTCGTATTTTGATGTTCCTTCATCTTGTGCACATGGTTTTTTATTTCGTATCTTAGTGGAGACAAAATTTTACCCCATAGTTGTTAACGTGGGTTTTCTAGGGCTCTATAAGTCTCTTTTTCCATGGTATCCTTCATCATATCCAAGGAAGAATCGATATATGCTCAAAGTTTCCTTCCAAATTTTGTTGCTTTGGGTTTTGGATCTAGGAAGGGAGTCCCTTTGGATCCCTATTCGATCTCTTCTAGGAATTGGAGGAGAAAATCTATTATGACATCTACTAGGGAGAAATATGCCTTGGATATTAAATTTAGAAAATAATATCTCTTCCTGGTAACCTTAGAGAAAGTATTCTCGAATCCCATTTTTTTAATGTTAATTTTTTCCTTAAATATTATAGGGCTAGGGAACTCCTCTAAGAATTTGGCCCTAAAGAGACTGGTTGAATCCCATAATTCCCATTATATGTTTCTTCAACAAACTTTGGTTATAGGAGACTACATTATTTCTAAGATGAAACATTTGTTTCTTAGATGGGTTTTTTCTTGTTTAGATTCTATTCGGAGGTTAGATGGACTTCTCCTAGGTTGGTAGAATATATTTTTGCTCTATATTAATAGCTGGTCTATAAGTTTTGGGACTGGGAAATGTCTTTTTTTTTCCAGAGAGTATGGATGGGAATCAACTATGCTCAATATTTATGGCCTTAATAATCATAGAATGGAATAATACGAGAAAGTATTCAGGATTAGTCATCATAGAGTATAAACATTTATATTAGGAGGTGACATGAACTTATCTATGGGAAAAATGGAGACATGGGGAGCTAATGACCCTAAAGATCCTCTTGTTGAATATTTTGTGAAGAAAATTGAAGGGGTTAACCCTTTTGATATTCCTCTTATGGACCTTCATCTTACTTGCAAGAACATGAAAATGAGAGATAATAGAATTGCAAAAAGGATCGATTGGTTCTTTGTCAATGAATGCCTTTTACAAGGGTTTCCTATTATTAAACAATGGGTGGTTGAAGGGGGAGATTTTTATCACTTCCCCATATTTCTAGAGTTTAAGGGGGGTAAAAAAAACCTCCTTTGTGTTAATATTTAATATGCTATACTATATATCATTAGTGTTAAATTCAAATTAACAGTAGTAGCATATGCATAATCACTGAAAGAAACACAATCACAAGATAGACATAGTAGTTATCCTAGGAAACCCTCAAGGGGAAGAAAACCCAACCAAAACTTCCTCTGTATAAGATGTATAAGGTATAACCCCCAAAATAGTTATTCTCCTCCTTGTTGTTATGTCTCTCTCTCTCTTTCCTATGTACTAAAGAGAATGAGTCCGTGTTCAAATAAGAATCATAGCCCTCCTATTTATACACATTGAGCCAACTAACTTTTACCCTAAACAAGTCGGCCCCACTAAACTATCTGGGATGAATTAACCTAGGAAGACTCAAAATAGTATATTATATTATTCATTAGGTTAATAGTGACACGACTTACAATGGAGGGTTTACCTCATGACTCTATGATGACCAAATGCAATAGTAACACCCCGTTGGAGGAATAATAAGATCTCCCTTGGGTTACATTAGTAAAATACATTTAGAATATCCTTTCAAATTACAGTATTTCAACACTCCCCTGAATGAGAAGGTTATTCTACTGACAATATCTTCATAGACTATACGAGAATAGAGAGAGATTACCTTTAACACTATCAAGGTAATACATCTATACGTCATTGGAAGTTTTCACAATGAGTAACTAGAACAGTTACTATTCAATGCCTTCATCCTTTGCATCACATGATCACTTAATCCTTTGGAAGAAACACTTTGATATTTTGATCCTTTGTAGCAACACTTCGATCTTCTGATGCTTCGTAGCAGCAACACTTCGATCATTTCAATCCTTTTTAGAAGTACTTTGATCTTGTTGATCCTTTGAAACCAAACTTCAATCTACTTGATCCTTTGCCGCCATACTACATGTAATACAAATGATATCTTTACAGGATGATCAATCCCTACCACTTTAGGACGTAATTCCAAGGACGATGCAATCCTCCATCAGCATGATCCATAAAATTGATCAATTGGATATTCTACAACTAAATGTAGATCTCGAGTGCACCTAGATGAAGACTGAATCAACCGTGAGGACTCATCGCAGACCATACATACAAATGAGGTTAGGACCACTCCCAAGTGACTGTTATACTATGGTATCTACACTCACTTGTAGGCATACTCTTCCAAGTAAGAGTATTCTCTAAAGAGAAGATCTTGACCACATACAAAATGTTGGATCTCATCGTAGAACATCCATACCGCTGAGGTTAGGACCACTCCCAAGTGAGTTTTATAATACGACGTCCATGAGGATTCATCATAGAGAATCCATACCACTAAGGTTAGGTCCAATCCTAAGTGAGTGTTATTCTATGGAATCTACATATGAGTGTAGGAATACTCTCCATACAAGAGTATTGTTTGCAAAGCAAATATCGACTACATACAAAATGTCAGTCCTGTCATAGAGCATCCTTACCACTAAGGTTAGGACCACTCTTGAGCCAATGTTATTCTATGGTATTCACAAATGAATGTGGGTACTCTCCATGCGAGAGTAACATCTGCAGGGCCATCCTTAGTAAGGAACACTCTCAAGTACAAAGTATTATACTTGTCATCCTCAAGAGAGGATACTATCATCCACAAGTGAATGTCGGACATTGTCATCATCAATGTCATCCATAATCAATGTCAGTCTCTTAATTACTCCCCCTTTCGTGGGAATTTCCATATTATCAACCTCCTGCTTCTTTTTCTTAGGAGGGTTCATGTCTTCGACCTGATCCTCCTTTTCGAATAAGGTCCATATATTCATCATCTTTAGTCCCATCATTGTTCCTCCTTATGAGGAAAGTCTTTTTGAACTACACCAACCTTGTCATAGAAATATCCAAAATTTACTGGAGATAGAGTCTTGTTTAGTACATCAGCAACTTGCTCATTTGTACTCACATACTCGAGCTTTATAACTCCCTTTTTTACCATATACCTTATATAGAAATATTGGATTTCTATGTGCTTCGATTTGTCATGGAACACCAGATTTTATGTCATCTTTATATAAATATGGTTGTGAGAGAGAATTTTCGTGGTGTCCAACTCCATGTCAAATAATATTGACATCATCTTCTGAAGCCATATCTCTTCACAACAAGCAGAGCAAGCTGCAATGTAATATGCTTCAATTGTACTGAGAACAATGCTAGAATGTTTCTTACTAAACCATGATATCATGGAAGATCACAACAAATAACATGCACATGAGGTTCTCTTCCTGTCTGAGACACTTCCTTCCCAATATGAATCCGTATATCCATACAATTTATAGTCATTATATCTACCATAGTAAAGTTCGAAGTCTATCGTACCCTTTAGGTACCTCATCACATGCTTTGCAAATATCAGGTGAACATGTATAGGTTTAACAAGATACTGACTCAAGGTGTCACAAAAAAGCATATATCTGGCCTTGTGTTAGTCAGATACATTAATGACCCAATAATTTAACTATATTGAGACATGTCCACTAACTCTAATGTCTCATCAGACAACAGTTTCAGGTCGGTGTCCATGGGTGTGGTCATGGCTTTACAATCCAACATATCAAATATTTTCAAGATTTCTGCTGCATACTTTCCCTGATTCAGAAATATTACTTTTGTGTTTTGCCACACTTCCATCCCTAGGAAATAATGCATCAAGCCAAGATCTTTCATCTTGAATTATTCATCTAGCTTCTTCTTGCAATATGTGATTTGTTTCTCATTTCCAGTCAGAAAATAGATCCTCCACATACATTAATAGTATGACTGGTTCATCGTCCATAATATTCATGTAAAGGTTAGGATCGGATTTACTCTTGGTAAATCCCAAGCTTTTCAAGAAGCTTTCCATTCTACCATGCCAAGCTCTAGGAGCTTACTTCAGTCCATCCATAGCCTTTTTCAACTTGCATACATGAGTCACTCTGTCTTTGACTTCAAATCCTTGTGGTTGTTTGATATAAAACTCTTCCTCAATCACACCATTAATGTTGTATTTACATCCATTTGGTGTAATTCCCATTTCATCATGGAAGCAAGTTCCATGATGGTTCTGATGGAAGTGTACCTTGCTAGTAGAGCAAATTTCTCTTCATAATCGATCCCCTCTTTCTGAGAGAAACCTCTAGCCATAAATATTGCTTTCTATTTTTCAATACTTCCATCAGCATCATGTTTTATCTTGTAGATCCATTTCGAAGATACCACACTTTTGTTTTCTGGTTTGGAAACTATATCCCAAACATCATTCATCATTATTGACTGGTATTCTTCCGTCATTGCCTCAACCCATTATTTCTTATGTGCAAATTCTTCATAACTGGTGGGTTCTTTATCTACAAGGTCACACATCAAAGCTACATAACAAGAATATGGATTTGATATTTTGTTGGTTCTTATGGAGCCTTCTGGAGCTCCATATCTTTCTGCTTCTTGTATGATGATTTATCCTACCCAAGTAGGTTTTCTCTTTCGAGAGATATCCATAGTATGGGGTTCCTGAGGTTCTAGCATGTCATGATCTTCATATGCTGCTATTTCATGAGAGGTTTCATCTTCTGTCATTATGGGAGGTACATCGTCTTCATGTACTTCTTCAAGTTGACACCTTCTAGATTTGTTAAGAGTTGTCTCTTCAAGTCTTCCTCAAATGTTACATCCGTACTATTCTAGATACGATGGAATATTGAGATGTATGTCTTGAAGGATTTGGATACTTCATAGTATCCAACAAATATTCCCTTATTCCAATAAGGTTCGAATTTGGTTCTCTTCTCTTTCATAATATGTACATATAATGGGAAGCCAAATATCTTGAGATGTCTCACTTCAAGATTATTTCCTTTATACATCTCTTCATGAGTCTTGAATCCAAGAGCACTCTGAGATAATCTATTCTTCACATATACGGTTGTTCTTGCTGCTTCAGCCCATAGGTGCATAGGGAGGTATTGTTCATGAATCATGGTCTTCACTGCTTCCATAATAGTTCTATTATTTCTTTCAGCAACAATATTCTGTTAGGGATTATAGGGAGTGATTAGTTCCCTCTTGATTCATTCCTCCCTACATAATGCTTCAAATTCCTTTGAAGTGTATTCTCCACCATTATCTGATCTCAATGTATCGATTCTCTTTTTTGAGTGGTTCTCTATCAAGGATTTGAATTCCTTGAATTTCCTGAACACTTCACTCTTATTATTCAAGAACTATATCCAATTCTTTCTTGAATAGTCATCAATAAATGTGGCATAATACTCATATCCACTTAAGGATATGGAGGGAATAGGACCACATACATCAGAATGAATGACTTCCAATGTACCTTTAGTCGTTGCTTCACTTTTTAGAAAGGGAGTCTTGATGTTATTTCCTCTTGCACATCCTTTGAAAGTTCCATCATGATCAATCTTCAAATATGATAACCCTATTACCACCTTGCTCTCATAGGGAAGTGCTTTGTAGTTTATGTGAGAAAGCCTCCTATGCCACAATTCACTTGAGTTGGTAGTCTAATGGACAAGGGCTATCTATAGATGGCGTTTGAGATTGTAAATTCCTCTTTCTTCTTCAATGACCACATCATCTTCAATTGTCTTTCCTTGGACCACATAAGTACTTGTCCATCTATAAAAGAAACTCTATATCCTTTCTTATGTAGAGTAGAGATGGAAAGTAAGTTTATTTTCAAACCTGGTACATACAATACTTCCTTCATCTTCATGTAAGTCTCAGTTTCAAGCTTGTAGCTTAACTAACCTATACCTTTGATGGGATATTGACAGTCATCTCCCAATCATACTTTCTAAGGAGAGTTCTTTTCTTCAAGTGTTGACAGACTTTGCTTCTTCCCTGTCATGTTCTTTGAAGAACCACTATCAATAAGCCATGTATGTTCTCCAGGTGTTACAGACCCAGAGAGTTCATAGATAACACATATTCTTATACATCTTCACCTCTAGTTTTCTTTCAAGGTCTTTCTTTTTCTTCATCCTCATCTTCATCTAGGTGAGCATGATGTATTTTTGTTTTGTTTTTCTTCTTTGGTGATGGACACTCTCTGGCAAGGTGTCCTATCTTATGACACATGTAGCATTGATACTTTGAGTAATCCTTCCTCTTCTTCTAAAACTTATTCTTGGAAGTCTTATGATTAGTCTTCTTGAAGTTTGATTGTTTCCTTCCTTTATTATGGGTGGCTAGAGCTTGATCAAATTCTCTGAGTAGAGCTTCTCTATTGGATATTCTAGCTTCTTCCTGTATGTAATATTCCCATACTATGTCAAAATTCATACTTTATTTTTTGGCAGACATAGACTGAATGAATGAGTCCCAAGTTCTAGTGAGACCGTTGAGAGAAGTCATAACTAGTTCATCATCATCAAGGGTATCTCCAATAACACTTAGTTTTTCTATGAACTGGGAGACCCGTGTGAAGTAATCTTGAATATATTCTCATTTTCTCATCTTGGTTCCCTTCATTTGAGCTTTTATATTTATCTTTCTATTGATGTTCCTTCCCTCGTACATTCTGGAAAGCGCATCATACATTTGCTTAGGTGTCTTCTTAGATGACACTGGAGGGATCAAGTGACCCTTAATAGAATCAACAATGATCCTCATTTCCTTGATTAGGTCATGTTCATGCTTCTCCTTAGATTCAAATTCTGTTGCTTCTAGAAATTCATCCTTAATTTACTTCTCAAGGCCATTCTCTTTCATGATGAGACCAATCCAATACTTCCAAGCTAGGAATTTTTCTATGCCTTCCAGTTTGTCCTCAAGCTTAGTGCTTAGGGCCATCCTATCCAGTAGGTCACTAAGAAAATCAAATTTATCAAAATAGGAAGATGATCCTATCAGTATATATGCTTGAATGAGGCGAGTTGGTTGGTTGAACTAATTTTTGGATATCCCAAATCTTCACCCTTCAAATACTACTTGTGAGGTTCCATCTCTGCAGAATTTCTGGTTCTGGTTTTCTATAATTTTCCAGTTCAACGCCAAACTAGGGTTTATCTTTCCCGGAGATTCAACCACCCAAAAAAAAAATGATCCTAGGCTCAATATTTGAGCTCTAAGGAGGAACAATTTTCGATGCAAGTGTATCTTCCAAACTACAAATTTTGCAGAAACCCTAATTTCTTCCAGAGAGGGAGGAGAGAGATTTTCACCTTGTGAAAGTTTTCATATTCAGGTTAGATCTAATATCATGTAATATTTCATATGCTAGAATATATATAATTAGTGTTCAATTCAAATTCACAGTAGTAGCATATGCATAATCACTAAAAGAAACACAATCACAAGATAGACACAGTATTTATCCTGGGAAACCCTCAAGGGGAAGAAAAACTAGCGAAAAATTCCTCTGTATAAGATGTATAAGATATAACCCCAAAACCAGGTATTCTCCTCCTTGATGTTCTCTCTCTATCCTATGCACTAATAAGGTGAGTGATTCTGTGTTCAAATAAGAATTACAACCCTCCTATGTATACACATTGAGCCAACTGAGTTTTACCCTAAACAAGTCGGCCCCACTAAATTGTCTGGGTCGACTTCACCTAGGAACACTCGAAACAGTATATTATATTATTCATTAGGGTACTAATGGATCGAATTAAAATGGATAATTCACCTCATGACTCTATGATGAAAAAATACAATAGTAACACCCGGCCAGAGGAATAATAACATCTCCCTTTGGTTACATCAGTAAAATCCATTTAGAATATCCTTTGAAGTTACAATATTTCAACACTTTTCCCTTTCAAGTTTAATGAATCTTGTATTGAATATGATGATTATGTTGATAGGGTTGGCTTGGATATCCCATGATCCAAATTGACATTCTTCTATTTCTATTCGTTTTTTAAATAATTTAAAATTGATAAAATCATTGATTGTTTCTAGGGGAAATAATCACAGGAAGAACTAGGATTCCGAGATCATAAAAATTGAAGCTTTGTAGCTATATTTTCATGAGGAGCATCTAGATGGATTTATTTATTTTGATTTGGAAAAAGGATATTGGGGATGTTGAGACTTGAAAAAGAAATATATTACATGAAAAATAAGTTTCTATCAGGCTGAAAAGCGGATCCATATGGATCAAACAAGGTGATGATAATACTAAATATTTTCATCAATTATACATGCATAGAATTAACACTAATACACTATGGAATATGGAATATGGAATATGGAGGAGATAGGTTGGTTACAGGTTTTAAGGAGGCAACAAAGGTTAGTGTAAAACATGTTTCCAATCTATTTGAATAGGATGAGAGGGAATCCATTGCTTTTATGTTGAATATGATTTCTCATTCCCTATCCTTTTCTAGTGTAGACTCATAATATTTATTTAAAAGAGCCTATTTATTTATATGAACTCAAAGAGGCAATAAGGGATATGCAAAGTGATAAGATCCCTTTAATTGATGGGTTTCTAGTGGATTTATTCTTAGGGTTCCTCTATCTTTTCCATGAATATATTCTAGAAGTGATTGAAGAATCCATGGTAAATGGAAAAATACTTGATTCTTTAAATACAACTTGTATTTCCCTTATACCCAAGATTGATAGAGTTTCTTCTTTGGATCATTTTAGACCCATTTATCTTTATATACACATTGTATACAAATTTATTGCAAATTGGATCAGGGGGATTTTATCATAGGAAGTATCAACAAAACTATTTGTTTTTTTAGAAAGAAGAAAGATTCATGATTCTATAAGGATTTATTAATGAGTATGTAACAGTCCAAAAATCTAAAAAAATTAATTTTTTTCCATGTGACATTTAATGCTAAATCAAAGCCTAAAATTTTTAGTTTAAAATAAAACAGTTAACATTATTGACTAACTAAAACTAGGGTCTACAGAATTTATTTACTAACTTTAAACACTTTTGTGACTAACAGTATTCATTATATTAATGAAATCTCTTAGTGCTGAAAGCTAAGGAATTAGATACTTAAACAGTTCAGATCAACTGTTTACTCTCTAGTATGTGCATGAATCTAATATTTGTTTTTCTTGTCTTATTAAAGGGGATTTAAGGTTCTACCCGAGGCTTACTTAGCTTTCTCAAGATAATGCAGACAATTGATGCTGCTACAGGTCTTTATAGGTAAGCTTTTTACTTCCAGGTTACGAGGAATAAACTGAAATTTACCAAAGACTAAAACAAAAGGAGCAAGCTAGGAAAGGAGGTTATAAACTTTAATTTCAGTTTATACTAATGAAATGTTATAGTTTCCAAATCCAGAACCCAGACTACTCATGTTGACAACAAAATAGACTTGCTAGCTTCTTATCTACTTTGAGAAGGAAAAAGTTAAAAGTTTGATGGAGTGTAAAATCGTCATGCTCTTGATTTTCTGAAGGTACTGTAAATCTTAATACTTACCATATATTTTATAACTATGATCTTTAAACCTGTTTAGGCCTAGAACTCCTTAGTTCCAAATTTATCATCATTAATTTTTTTTAGCAGTAATATACTAATTATAACCAAGCCAATCCTATCCTGTGCATAAACCCATGCTATATATGATATATATACTATCCTTAGTATATAAACAAAACATATAAAAATTTAAACAAAACATATAAACAAACTAACCTAGTTATAAAAACCAAGCATAGCATAAACACTACCTAGGTATACATATGCTTGAAGTATAACATAACAAACTATATTTAAACTCTGAGCTTTACCTAACGAACATAGCATGTTCCCATACAACAAAAGTAGGGATAACACTTGCAAACATATTGAGTATAAATTCTACCGAAGTTCACCATATTTTATTATGTTTAACACAGGTTCCAAAACTATACCAAGCCATTAAAATATTTTAGAGAAAGTTGAATCCACATGGAAGTGATTTATTCGAAACAAGTTTTGGGTAACAAACCCTAAGCATGTCTTTCAATGTCAAACCCTAAAAACGGGTTGAGTTCATTAGTCAATTGTTGTTTTGGGGGAAGGAGCAGCGAACAGGTTGCGGGCTCTTCTACCTCTGCTACGAGTGTCATTCCTTAGCTGCTCGTGGTGTTAACAAACCTTACACTCCACTCTCCTTCCCGATACCTTCTTCAACTGTGTGCGGTTGTGGTAGAAATCGGCTCTAAGATTTTGATTTTGCCCTTAAATTCAACGAACTCTAAGTAAAGACATAAGTCTTGTGCGAAACTTCTCAGCAATGAATAATTTTATGCTTCTCGTTATACAAACTTGGCTTAATACTAACAAATTGACTGTTTGTTTGTTGACCTCTATGTTAACAACATTCTTTCGAAGGTGGAGGTCGTTTGCTACAAGCTGAAGAGTGCAACATGATCGATTTGGTAACCCTCGGTTTCACCTTAGAGGCACCCTCTATTGTTGGTGTGTTCATGGGGATGTCGAAGGTGCTAAGAGATAGTTGTGATGATCAAACTTTGTTTTTTTTGGGTTTAGAAAAGGAGATAAAAAACTGTTATTGTTCATAACCCTTAGGGTTTTAACCAAAAGCTGCAGCTCTGGTAATTTTAAGAGTTAGGATAAAATGGGCACTATTCTAGGGTTTGGGTTACGTCCAAGTAATATCAATTTTCTCTTTTTTAAAAGGAAACTTAATGTTACGGATTTTGTAAATGTTTAAATAATTGCTGCAAATATTTAGCTTGAACACCATCTCAACTTGGATAATTCGTAGACTCTGTTGAAGTATAATTTGTTTCTTTAAATGCCGGAGCTACAACCGTAAGATGTAAAATTGTATTAAAGGTTTCTTTTTTTTTGAATTTTAAATGCACTGTGTGATTAAGAGTTTTATAAGAAAACTCGGTTGTAAAGAAGGTATTGGGTTATGATTTAAAACTAAGGTTTTAAAAATCGGTAATGCTAATTATTACAATTATTTTGTGTAATTGTTTCTAAAAGGTTTTTCTTTAGGGTTTTTAAGAATTTTTTTATCTGTTTAGATTTACACGAGACTTCCACGGTCATTAAGCTCAGCTTAGTAAACCAATTTGTAACTACGACTATTTTTGGTTTTTGGATATTAAGGCGATAGTTACTCTTTTAGACTCTGTTTACATACATACATACATACATACATACATACATACATACATACATACATACATACATACATACATACATACATACATACATACATATATATATATATATATATATATATATATGTTTTTAAATCATTGTAGAAATTATTATGGTCGTGACTGGAAAAGGCCACTTAACAATCAGTTGTGGTAATTTTCTTAAATTTAGAAATTAAGTGACAAGATTAACCTAAGTTCTTATTCTGTTTCTTTTTACTAAGTAGTTTGGATAAATACAATAGAAGAAGTTTTTATCTTTGATATAATATGGAAACTTTAAGAGAGTCTTAACATAATAGCTTAGGTGTTTTTTTTTAAATAAAACCATTTACCAGTTATAATATTAGAAATAATTAATGTTGTTTACAACTTAGTTTATTAGGTAATTAAATTAGTTTGTATATTATACTAAATAATATAGTATTAACCCTAACAGTCTTTTGTCTGAACAAAGGACTTTAGTGTTTGATTTTCTTTTAAAACTAAGGTAGGTATGAAGTTTTAACTTGTGTAATAGATATTACAACTGGAAAATAACATTGGTAAACAAAAATAGATTTTACAGTGTTGAATATATGTTTTTAATTTATTTATTTACCAAGTGCATTTAATTGTATTGCATTTATTATTTATTACAGTTCTTATACTTCAACTGATTATTGTCTATGTAACCTAAGGTTACAGTATTAGTCCCTTTGTAATATTCTTAGATGTTTTAAACTTACAAACTAAAACTTAAAAAATGAAATATATGACAGAATTCTAACACAAAAAGAATGATTTTAAAACTATAAAAAACTAAACTAATCAGTGAAAAACTTTCAAGATAGAATAGATTTGAAATCATCTATTTCATGTTGAAATCATTCCTATTTATCTTTCAAACAAACCTGTTGTACTAGAGTACTTCATCTTTATGATGAGTGAAAAAATACAGCAATGGATTTCATTCATTAATCAAATAACTCTAATCCTAAGTCAATTTATTAGATAAATTCTAGCCAGTAAACTTCTTTGAATAAAAAATAGATTACATAGTCTAAATGCAAAAACAATATAATCAGTAATAATAATCAATATTATCATAACTAATTTCATTTAAGTACTTTTACTTGCATAAGGTAAATAAAATAACACATTGGAACCTGATGACTTGTAGAGGAGACAAATAGCCTAAGGATATCGTTCCACACAACCAATTACTGAAGACAACTCAACTGCTAGTCTTAGGACCCCCGAGCCTGTACACTAGTCCACCTAGTTGAAAGGATAGGATTTAAAACCTGTGCAACTCCACAGAAGTACTTAACAGTAATACTTCCGCCTTCTGCAGTAAAGAACTCAGCCAACAAGTTGCACTAGTTCTGAAAACAACCTTCACACTCAAAACACTTCTTCCTTTTGCTCATCGAATCTCTTGTCCACATTTTTAACTTCTGAAAATTCAGAAGTAAAAATTGAACACGCTTCTGCTGAAATCGATGGGTAAATATAAGCATGCCTAGGTCTTTTGGTCAGTTTTTCACTTAATGAGCCACTTGCTCTTATTCCACTTTCTTGGGGAACATGACCACAAAATTAGGGAAATTCCCCCCTATAACAACTAGAAGTGGTTGATGATGCTTCCATGTGTCAGTTTTCTCTCACCCTAGTCTATTCCACCTAGTGGGCCAGTAGACACTCATTCAATAGCCTCCTCAAGTTGTTTGTCTCATATTTTATTTATTAACTAATAAAATATTCGACATAGTTAATTACAATCATCCTTGACCCCACTTTGTCAATAATCACAAAATTTACAATAAAAATAACATAAAATGTCTTCTTAAAAATAAAATGTTATTGTAATTTGGGTTACATGACATACACCCCCCCTTAAGTCTAACATCGTCCTCGATGTTACTTTATCCATCATCCTTAGAGCTACCCTGGAATAGAATTGGATACGCTGCCTGCATATGACTCTCCAATTCCCAGGTTGCTTCTTCTGGATTAAGGTGCTTCCATTGCACCTTCACCTGCTCAATGGTGTGATTTTGAAGTAAGATCTCCCTCTTATCAAGGATACAATTCTATTCCACCAGAAAATCTCCTTTGGGTTCCATCTGCACATCAGTCCAATTTATAATATGAGCAGCATCATGTACATATCTTTTTAAAACATAGATATGAAAAACATTATGAACTTTAAGATTTGGTGGTAAGGCCAGTTGGTATGCCACCTATCGAATTCTGGACAATATTTTGAAAGGCCCACAGTACCTAAGTGCTAACTTAGCACAACTTCCTAACTTTAAAGAACTCTTTTTAGGTTTTACCTTTATAAAAACATGTTCGCCCACCTGGAACTCTTTCTTAGTTTGTTTAAGATCTGCTCGACTCTTTTATTTGTCTTTTTCAACCTTTAGATTACCTTGTAGCTGCTTCACCATTAATTCCATCTCCTTTCATAAATTAGGTCCTAGTACTAACCTGTCAACTGGGTTACTCCATGAGATGGGGGTATTGCAGTTTCCTCCAAACATAATTTCAAATGGTTTGTATTTTGCTAAAGCTTGGTAGTGGTTGTTATATGCAAACTCAACCAAGTGTAAGTAATCCTCCCATTTGTCTGGATATTCTCTAACATACATCCCTAGCCTATCTTCCAAGATTTGATTTACCCTTTCAGTTTGTCCATCTATTTGTGGATGAAAATATTTACTGAAATTTAAAGTAGTATTCAAACCTTTAAATAAAGATTTCCATAAATTCCCCGTGAATTTAGGGTCCCTATTAGAAATTATAACTTTTGGTATTCCATGTAAGCGAAATATTTGTTTCATAAATATTTCAGCAATATTAGCAGCCTTATGAGTGGTATTTACTAGTATAAAATAGGATGCTTTACTGAGTTTGTCAATGACTACCATTATCGAATCATTCTGATTCTGATTTCTAGGAAAACCTGTAATAAAATCAAGGTTGATTATTTCCCATTTCCAGCTAGGAATTGGTAACGGCTGTAATAAACCGGCTAGATGCTGATGTTCAGTCTTAACCTATTGACATTCAAAACATCCAGCAATATATTCTTCCAACTCATTCTTCATATTTGGCCAATAATCTTTTTGTAACATAGTTATTGTCTTTTGATAGTCAGGGTGTCCTGAATAGGGAGTCTTATGTATTTCGTTCAAAATCAGGAACTTAATTTTAGGTATGTTAGGTATATACAACCTTTTTTATAAAGTATTAACCCTTTTTCATTTAGAGTGTAACCCATACTTAAACTTTCAGTTACATTTTCTGCCACTATAGCTTGTAATTTTTTATCATTTTCATCCAATTTTACTCCTTCTTCGAGCTGATCTTCTAAATATGTTTTATAAGTACTGATTTCTCCCATAAAAGTCAATCTTTTGTTTCTACTCAAAGCATCAGCTACTTTATTTTCTTTTCTCTTGATATGTTGGATCTCGAAAACATATTCGCTAAGGAAAGCTAGCCACCTAGTTTGCCTTGCATTTAAATTTGGTTGATCCAATAGATACTTTAAACCCTTATTATCCTTCATTAACAAATTTTTTTTCTTCCGATCAAGTGATGGCGCCACATCTTTAAAGCATGTATCACAACAGCCAATTCTAAATCGTAAGTAGCATAATTTTTCTCATGAATTTTAAGTTTCCTAGACTCATATGCTATTATGTATCCTTCTTGAGTCAAGACCACACCAAGGCCATCGTTGCATACGTCAGTGCATACAACAAAGTCTTTGTTAGGATCATCAATTCTTAAAATTGGCGCGATAGTTGATAATTCTTTTAATTTCTTAAAACTCTCTTCGCATTTTTGATTCCATTCAAATTTCTTCCCTTTCTTCTGTAAAGAAGTTATGGGATTTGAGATCCTTGAGAATCCCTCAATGAATATTTGATAATAACCGGTGATCCCCATGAATGACCGCACATCAGTCACATCCTTTTGGACCGGCCATTTTTCAATTGCTTTTATATTATCTGGATCAACCGAGATCTCATCTTTAGTTATTACGTGACCCAAGTATTGTACTTTATCTTTGAAGAAGTCACACTTACTGAACATGGCATAAAGCTATTGTTCCCATAATACTTGTAAAACAATTTTTAAATGTTCCTCATGCTCTTCTTTATTCTTAGAATAGATTAAAATATCATCAATAAAAACTACTACAAATTTATCGAGATATTTATGTAATACGTTGTTCATTAAACACATGAATACAGTCGGGGCATTAGTGATCCCAAATGGAATGACAATGAACTCATAGTGACCATATTTGGTCGTAAAATCCGTCTTGAAAATATCCTCATCCTTGATCTGGACTTCATGATAACCGGATCTTAAGTCAATTTTTGAAAATAATGTTGCTCCCCGTAGTTGATAAAACAAATCATCTATGAGTGGCAATGAGTATCTATTTTTAATAGTCATCTTATTAAGCTGATAGTAATCAATGCATAAGCGCAAAGTACCATCATTCTTTTTAACAAAAATGACCGGTGCTCCTGAAGGGGACACACTTGGTCTTTTATAACTTTTATCTATCAGTTCCTTCAGTTGTGATTTTAGCTCACTAAATTCTAGGATGTTTATCCGGTAAGGAGATTTTGAGTTAGGCACCATACCAGGTACTAGATCAATAGTGAAATCCAACTCTCTTTTCGGAGGAAGTCCCGGAATTTCCTCCAAAAACACATTCGAGTACCCCCTCAGGATTGGGATATCTTCTAATTTTAATTTATATTCGTTATTAATGTGTTCTTCATTAGTTAAAGTTAAAGCAAAAGATTTACATCCCTTTTGAACAACCCTTTTTAGTTGCAAGGCAGAAATCTGTTTGATTATTTTTTTCCTAGGAATTCATTTTACTGTTACTGTTTCTCCTTCATTATTTAAACAGGTAAAAGTTTTATCAAAATAGTTCAACACTACTCTATGTTGTTCCAACCAACTCAATTCAATTAACACATCATAGGAGTCTAATAGAAGTACATTTATCTTTACAAAAGTTTCAAATTGATTCATAAATAAAGTACAATCTTTCACAAAATTAATCACTTTCCTTGTTTCTCCTATAGCTAATTAAACCAACCATGAATTTGTAAATTTCTCTACTGGTAATTTACTCTTCTCTACTATGCTGGGAGAGACATAACTCAGGCTATCCCGTGGGTCAATTAAAATAGAGATGGGTTTTTGGTTCAACATATCTTCCACTTCCACCATGGAATTCTGATATTCAGCCTGTCTATTTTCTAGTGTTGCATTGATTCTAGGCATCCCTCTTGCTAAATCACCAACAACCATTTCTTCCTGCATTGTATGAATGTTTTTAATGGTCTTCTTTCTATTAGGACAGTCTGATGCATAGTGAAGTCCCTGGAATTCCCAAAATTTTATTGATTCTTTATTTTCATTATTTTTAACGTAATTACTGTGATTATTTGTAAAATCTTTATTTCTAGGGCTAGTAGGGTTTTTTTGGGAGTTGCTTTTATTTCCTTGACAAATTGTATTAGAAACATTACGTCAACTATTATTCCCAAAATTTCAATTAGGTGTGAAACCCTTCTTTTTGTGTTCAAAATTATTAGACCTCTTGGATTTCTAGTTTGGCATGTTTTCCCTTTTTGGGTTTTGCTCATAGCAGAAATTTGCTTTTCACATGGCCTCTTCAAGGGTTTTTGGATTATCCTATTCAATTATGTCCTTAATATGAAAAGGTAAATAGCTCAGAAACCACTGCACCTTGGGTTTTTCATCAACAATATAAAGCACATAACATAGTAAACTTAAAACTTTAGTATTTAACTCCATATTCATAGTTCCCAACTTTAGATCATAGAAACTCTTCGTAATACTGCTCCGACTGAAATTTATTTTTAAAGAATTTTTTAGAAGTGCTACATTTTATATTCTTTTCTTTTATGCCCTTTACTCATTTTATGTCCTACCACCAGATATCAGTTTTTCCAATTAAATTATATATTGTCATTCTTGCTTTTAATTGATTTGAGTAATTATATATTTGAAAGTACTTTTTCATTCCGGACAACCATGCTTCGGCTTCCTCTCCTTTCTCTATTTCTCTGTTAAAAGTTGGTGGTTTAATCTTTTTAAAATCTCCAGAAATCTCTTTGTAAGGATTATATTTCCTCTTCCTAGAATCACAATTATCTTCATTGTTGTCACTAGAATACTCGTGATTCTTCCTGTGTGAGTCACCGTAAATTTTAGAACAGAAACTGCTTTCAATTTTATAGTGTTTTGACCTTTTACTTTTGTGTTGGTAGGATGTATTATCATATTCTATCTGTTTATCCTTTCCTTTATTCTGAAATTTTTCCAGTAATATTTGGTTCAGCTCCTCTTGAGCACTTAAGATTCTTTCATTTTTTTTTAACAGTCTCCATTTCAGTTTTTAATTCTTTAACAGTGTGCAGCAATTCCAAAAAATTATTAGTTATATCTTCTTTAACAAGTTATTTTCTATAATTACTTTGTTCATTTAATGCGGACCCTTCTTTTGTATATTCTTCAAGTCCTTCCATACCTGCAATTCTAGTTCAGAACAAAATTTATGTAGAACAACATTTAAAATTATAAATCGGTATGCATACTTTCTAGCTACTTTTTTTTTTACGTGAGTTTAGCCATTTCAGGCCTAGTGTCTGAACGTGTGCTCTGATACCATATGTAACAGTCCAAAAATCACAAAAATTTAAAATTTTTCCATGTGACATTTAATGCTAAATCAAATCCTTAAAATGTTAGTTTAACATCTAACAGTTAACATTCTTGAGTAATTGAAACTAGGGTCTACATAATTTATTTACTAACTTTAAACACTTTTGTTACTAACAGTATTCATTTTATTAATGAAATCTCTTAGTGCTGAAAGTTAAAGAGTTAGATACTTAAATAGTTCAGATCAAGTATTTACTCTCTAGTATGTGCATGATTCTGATATTTGTTTTTCTTGTCTTATTAAAGGGACTTTAAGGTTCTACTTGAGGCTTACTTAGATTTCTCAAGCTAATGCAGTCAATTGATTCTTTTACAGGTGTTTACAGGTAAGCTTTTTACTTCCAAGTTACGAGTAATAAACTAAAATTTACCGAAGACTAAAACAAAAGGAGCAAGCTAGGAAAGGAGGTTCTAAACTTTAATTTCAGCTTATACTAATGAAATGCTATAGTTTCCAAATCCATAACCCAGACTACTCATCTTAACAGTAGAATAGACTTGCTATATGCCTATCTACTTTGATAAAGAAAAAGTTATAAGTTTGATGGAGTGTAAATATCATGCTCTTGATTTGCTGAAGGTACTGTAAATCTTAATACTTACCATATATTTTATAACTATGATATTTAAACCTGTTTAAGCCTAGAACTCCTAAGTTCCAAATTTATCATCATTAATTTGTTTTAGCAGTGATATACTAATTATAACCAAGGCAATCGTACCATGCGCATAAACCCATGCTATATATGATATATATACCATCCTTATTATATAAACAAAACATATAAAAATATAAACAAAACATATAAACAAACTAACATAGTTATAAAAACCAAGCATAGGATAAACACTACCTCGGTATACATATGCTTGAAGTATAACATAACAAACTATATTTAAACTCGAAGCTGGACATAACGAACATAACAAGTTCCCATACAAAAAAAGTAGGGATAACACTTGCATAAGTATTGAGTATAAATTCTACCAAAGGTCACCATATTTTATTATGTTTAACACAGGTTCCAAAACTATACACCAAAATTAAAAGATTTTATAGAAAGTGGAATCCACGTGGAGGTGATTTATTCGAAACAAGTTTGGGTAATAAACCATAATAATGTCTTTCAATGTCAAACCCTAAAAACACGTTGAGCTCATTAGTCACTTGTTGTTTTGGGTGAAGGAGAAGCCGACAGGCCGCGAGCTCTTTGGCCTCTGCTATGAATGTCATTCCTTAGTTGCTCGTGATGCTAACAGACCTTACACTCCACTCTCCTTGCTGATACCTTCTTCAACTATGTGCGGTTGTGGTAGAAATCGGGTCTAAGAGTTGAATTCGCCCTTAAAATCAATGAACTATGTGTAAAGAGATAAGTCTTGTGTGAAACTTCTCAGCAATGAATAATTTTATGCTTCTTGTTATACAAACTCGACTTAATACTAACAAATCGATTGTTTGTTTGTTGAGTTGTAGGTTAACAACATTCTATCGAAGGTTGAGGCCATTTGCTACAAGCTGAAGAGTGCAACATGATCGATTCAGTAAGCCTCGGTTTCACCCTAGAGGTGCCCTCTGTCGTTGGTGTGTTCACGGGGCTGTTGAAGGTGCTAAGAGATAGTTGTGATGATCAAACTTTGTTTTGTTTTTGGTTTAGAAAAGGAGATCAAAAACTGTTATTGTTCATAACCCTTAGGTTTTTTACCAAAAGCTGTGGCTCTGGTAATTTTAGGAGTTAGGGTAAAATGGGCACTATTCTAGGGTTTTTGTGTAAGGGCTACGACCAATTAATATCGATTTTATCTTTTTTAAAAGGAAACTTAATGTTACGGATTTTTGTAAATGTTTAAAAAATTACTGCAAATATTTAGCTTGAACACCGTCTCGGCCTGGATAATTCGTAGACTCTGTTGAAGTATAATTTGTTTCTTTAAATGTTGGATCTACAACAAAAATATGTAAAATCATATTAAAGGTTTCTTTTTTTTTAAATTTTAAATGCACTATGTGATTAAGAGTTTTATAAGAAAACTCAGTTGTAAAGAAGGCCCTCGGGTTATGATTTGAAACTAACACTTTAGAAATTGGTAATGCTAATTATTACGATTCTTTTATGTAAATGTTTTTAAAAGGTTTTTATTCAGGGTTTTTAAGAAAACGTTTGCCTGTTAACATTTACAAGAGACTTCCACGGTCATTAAGCTCGTCTTAGTAAACAAATTTGTAACAACGACTATTTTTGGTTTTTGGATATTAAGGCGACGGTTACTCTTTTAGACTTTGTTTTAATATATATATATATATATATATATATATATATA
>LPNX010939043.1:145914-185530 GCA_001517045.1 Pseudotsuga menziesii
TATGTATATATATGTATATGTGTATATATATATATGTGTATATATATATATGTATATATATATATATGTATATATATATATATATGTATATATATATATGTATATATATGTATATATATATATATATGTATATACACACACACACACACACACACACACACACATATATATATATATATATACATATACATATACATACACACACACACACACATATATATATTTGAAGTTACGATTTTTGTTAGACCAAAACCTGCAGGGTGTTAATATACATATACATATACATATACATATACATACACACACACACACACACACACACACACACACACACACACACATATATATATTTGAAGTTATGATTTTCGTTAGACCAAAACTTGCAGGGTGTTAATATCCGCCACAATCGCTAGAGTTAGGATCTTGGGAGGTGGTTAGTCCATGTCATGAAACTCACGGTGATATATAAAACCAATGTCCAATAATATCCCCCCAGTGCGAGCTAGGTAATTTTCAAACCCTTGACCTATTGCTATGATACCAATTGTTGGACTTACAATTGTCTTTAGACCAAAACCTGCAAGTGTTAATCTCCACCACAATCACTAGATTTAGGATCTTGGGAGGCGTTTATTCCATGTCATGAAACTCATGGGGAGCGATGAACCCAATTTATAACACACAAACACACACACACACACACACATAACTACTGTATATGGCTCAAAAGTCCTGCGGAAGTTTGCCATGAAAAAGTTAAAATCGTTGTTTTCGGGGAAAAATAGTTTAAATTTTTGGAAAAATTTGAAAATACCCCCGACGTTCGTTGCTCTAGCAAAATTTTATCCTTTTCATCATTATAGCGACGAAATTATCTTATCATATTCTATTGCAATCAATCCTACCCACTCTAAATCTTGAATCTCTTCTTTTAGTGGAGTAGATTCTTTCACCATGGGGGAAACCTCCATTTCTACTCAATCTAATTATTCATTCTCACCTCAATTCCCACTACATGATTTTTCCATGACCACTATTTTTGCTCAAATTAGTATTAGTGTGTCTAATATATGTGTTGTTAGGTGTATGCGTCTACCCTTTGGGAAGCATATGGATTTGTAGACATGAATTGATATGTGATAAACATGTTCTATAAATAATGGGATATGCTTATTATATATGGTTATCTATGATAACATGTTTTATAATGTTTTGCTTCAAATTTTTTATTTGAGTGATATGCAAATATTCTATAATGATGTGATATGCTTACTTTATCTACGATCTATGGTACCATTTTTATCATTTTTTTAATTTATCATTTTTTATTTGAGTGATATGCATATATTTTATAATTATGTGATAGTTTTCTTATATATGTAGTTACTTTGCATAGTTATCTATGCCCAAGGAGTAATTAATGTTTTACATAAATGATGTATTTGTGTTCCATAACAATTTTTGTAAAGAAATATGTTTATTTTGAAATTACTAATCTACCATATATTCAATAAAGTGATTTGATAACATAATGTGGCATAAATAACTATAAAGTGTTTATAAATAGTAGCATAATTGAAAGTGAATATGATTAAATCTAGTGGGTATCATTGGGTAAATACTAACATGTGTATGTAGATGAGTATTATGAGCATCTGATGCAAATCAATTGAAAATAAAATAGGGAACATACATACCTTATGAAAGCTCATTCCCATAACATAATGTTCACAAGAATTTCTTAATATGGGTCGAGGACAAAAAAGTACCTCATAATTTAAACCTATACTAGCTAACCTAAATTCATGTATAATAGTATATCACTAGAGATGGAAAGTGGGGTCCATATAATAAAAATAAAGTATGGTTTCCATGTGTCAAAAGAAAAGGAGGTGGAGAGATATTATATGGAGGAAGGAATGGGAAGTGAAGGTTTTTTGTTTTTAGGAAAAAAACAAACAATAAGGAGGTGATGAGATTTGTTTAGTCAATATGGTTTTAGGGGAGTTAGACTCGGGGGTTCTCAACAACACAACTCAGAGGTTGGTTTTGTAAGGAGGAAGGCTCAATGGATTTCAACAACACAACTCAAAGGTTGGTTTTGTAAGAATATTTTTGGGCTTCTCTTTCACTTAAGAACACTCAAATTTGGTTGTAACATGTAAGCAAGTTCATATAACCATTGTTTATGTTGTTTGTGAAATATTCCAAAATTCCACTTTCGTCTTAATAGTTGGATTGCATTCATTCCAAGCATATACATGTAACTAAAATATTCAAAAACATAAACAAAATGATACACATACACACCCATGATAAAAATAAAGCATGGTTTCCATATGTCAAAAATAAAAGAGGTGGTGAGATATTATTTGGAGGAAGGAATGGAAGGAAAAGGGTTTTTTTTGTTAGGGAAAGAAATGGGGAAGAGGGAAGTGAAGAGGTTTGTTTAGATAGTATATATTTATGGGAGGTAGGATGGGCTTTCAACAACACAACTCAAAGGTTGTTTTTTCAAGGAGAGTTTTGGGATACTCTTTCGCTCAACAAAACTCAACTTGGGTTGCAACATGTAAGAAAATTCATACAACAGTTGTTTAATTTGCTTGTGAAGTATTCCAAATTGCCACTTTTGTCTCAGTAGTTGAATATCTTCACTTAGTGGAGTATATTATTTCCCCATGGGGTGTACCTCAATTGTTACTCAATCTAATTTATCCATTCTCACCTCACTTCCCACTATATTATTTTGTCATGACCACTATTTTTTCTCAAATTAGTATTAGCTTGTCTAATATATGTGTTGTGAAGTGTATGTGTGCGCCCTTTAGGAATCATATGACTTTCTAGACATGAATTGATCTATAATACACATGTTCTATAATGATGTGACATGCTTATTATATTTGATGATCTATGATAACATGGTTTTCAATGTTACAATATATAATTAATGGAACCTTTCATACAATATATAAGTCCTTTTATGTGTACGATTAGATAACCATTTTTATAGTGATTATTTTAGGGTGCAATAATTACTACATCACCTTCATCATCATCAATATCGTCTCCATCATCATGATCATGATCATCATCTTCATCATGATCATCATCGTCATCACCATCTTCATCATCATCATCATTACCTTCATCTTCATCATCAACATCTTCATCATCATCGTCATCATCATCATCATCATCATTTTCGTCTTCATCATCATCATCATCATCGTCATCACCATCTTCATGAATCATCATCATCATCATCATCATCTTCATCGTCATCATCATCATCATCGTCATCTTGATTATCTTCATAATCATCTTCTTCATCATCATCATCATGGTTGCCATCATCATGATAATCATGGTCACCATCATCATTTTCATCATGATCATCAACATCATGATCATGATCACCATCACCATCATCATCATCATCTTCGCCATTATCAACATCATCATCATCATCATCATCATCATCATCATCATCACCACCACCACCATAATCATGATGATGATGATGATCATCATCATCTTCGTCGTCGTCGTCATCTCCCTCTTCCTCATCAATATCTTCATCATCTTCATCATCTCCATTATCATCGTCATCTTCATCATCATCAGATTCATCATCATCTTCATCATTGTGTTATTCGTCGTCGTCGTCATCATCATCATCATCATCATCATCGTCATCATCTTCATCATCATCATCATCGTCATCATTACCATCATCATCATCTTCTTCTTCATCATCATCATCGTCGTCGGCGTCGTTGTCATCATCATCATCATCACCACCATATTCCTCTTTCTCGTCAACATATTCATCATCATCGTCATCATCACCATCACCATCACCATTGTCATCACCATCGTCATCATCACCATCATCACCATCGTCATCATCATCACCATCGTCGTCATCATCATCATCATCATCATCTTCATAATCATCATCATCATCATCATCTTCATCATCATCATCATCTTCATCATCATCATTATCATCGCCTCCATCATCATGATCATCATGATCATATTTAAATTCATATATACCTTAAATTCATTAACATAAATAATAATAACAATTTAACACCATTTTTTAAAATAAAATATCAACCCAAAAAGAAAAGTGAAAATTGCAGTGATACTTGCTCATATAAAAAGGAAATAGAATAAATATTATTTGTGACATTGATATCAACAATACTTTTTTATACTTTATTGACATTAAATATTTATGTATTCAAGATAATTTTAATTTTGAGTTGGCAAAGCAAAGGGATTCTAATTTTTTTGAAGGGATTGTGAATGTTTTATATTTATTGACCACCCATAATGTTGTTATGGATTGTGCCAAATTGCAATCATCATAATATGTTCAGAAATTTGTGGTCCACTAAAGAGTGAAATGACCATTGATGTACCTCGCATTGGATTTATGAACTCATATTTTATCTCAAATTCTTCTGCAAATTGTTCTTTAGATGAACAACCTATGACTCTAGATCGAATGTAATTATTGTAGCTAAATTTAGTCTCACTACAATATCTACTTCATGTGCCACATTTGGTCCTTCTTGTTTAGTAACAAAATTCCATGCAATGTGATTTTCTTTTTCTTATATGAAAGATTCATAAAATAGTTTTGTGCAATAATATTAATTGTACCAATTGATTTCATCCAAGGATGTTAAGAATAATAAGAACAAAACATAAATTGAACATTGAACCTTAAATATGTATTTTATTATGGTGCACAAGTCCTTTGATTAGAAAACGTAACTTAAATATGAGAATGAAGGAAAACCTTCTGGAGATACTTTCAATCAAAATATGTTAACTTCAAGATATATGTATTCAGATGTAATTTTTACTTGGTCAAATATATGAATGATAACTTCTCAATATATTTAGAAATTGAGTTATGATCTCAAGTGTTATCAATATCTTTAGAAAAAGAGCATGTCACTCTCATCATCATCATCATCATCATCATCATTGTCATCATCATATTCATATTCATCATCATCATCATCATCGTCGTCATCACCATCTTCATCATCATCATCATCATCTTCATCAGCATCATCATCTTCGTCAGCATCATCATCATCCTGATCATCTTCATCATCATCGTATTGATCATTGTCATCATCATCTCCATCATCATGATCATGATCATCATCGTCATTATCATCATTTTCATCATGAGCATCATCATTTTTTTCATCACCATCATCATCATCATCTTCATCATCATCATCGTCGTCGTCATATTCATCATCATCATCTTCATCATCATCATCATCATCATCATCATCATCATCATCTTCATCATCATCGTCATCATCATCATCATCAATAGTGTTTCCATCAACATGATCATCATCATCATCATCATCATCATCTTCATCATCATCATCATCATCATCATCACCATCATCATCATCATCATCATCATCATCATCATCTTCATCATCATCATCATCTTCATCATCATCATCATCATCTTGATCATCTTCATCATCACCGTATTGATCGTCATCAACATCGTCGCCATCATCATGATCATCATTGTCATCATCATCATTTTCATCATGATCATCAACATCATGATCATCATCATCATAATCACCATCATCATCATCATCATCTTAACCATCGTCAACATCATCATCATCATCTTCATCATAATCATCTTCATCATCAACTTCATCATCATCATCTTCATCATCATCATCATCAATATCGTCGCCATCATCATGATCATGATCATGATCATCATCTGCATCATGATCATGATCATGATCACCATCTTCATCATCATCATCATCATCATCATCATCATCTTCTTCTTCATCATCATCATCTTCATCATCATCTTCATCATCATCATCACATTAGAGGAAATGTCAACTCAAAATGGGCCTCCTAAAATGAAGTAATAAAATAATAGTTAAAATAATAAAATAACATTTATTAATTTTGGAGGAAGAAAAGAAAAAAACTACTTTTTTGTTTGTATTTTTGACATATCTCCCTGTGTTTTTACTCAAATTTCGATTGGGAGAGATCGTTGGATCATCATTCCATTTTTCAGGTATTTCTTGTTTTTGGGGTAGCGGGGTACGTCAAAAGTATGCCGAGTGGGTACTCGTTGGATGCGGAATTTAATTCCGCATCCAACGAGCTCTCCTGATCGAAATTTGAGTAAAAACATAGGGAGATATGTCAAAAATACAAACAAAAAAAGTAGTTTTTTTTATGATAGCTATCCCCAAATTTATATTAAAAAAGTGTTTAAGACCTATATGGTATTTCAAATTTAAAGCAATTTCATTGGCTAACACATGATGACATGGAATTTGAATAAAAGTTAAAAGGCCCATTTTGAGTTGAAATTTCCTCTAATGTCTTGATCATCTTCATCATCATCGTATTGATCGTCACCATCTCAATGATCATGATCATCATCGGCATTATTATTATTTTCATCATGATCATCAACATCGTCATCATCATCATCATCATCATCATCATCACCACCATCACCATCATCATCATTGTCATCGTCATCGTCGTCATCACCATCATCATCATCATCCTCTTCATCATCATCAACATAATCATCATCATGATCATCATCATCGTCATATTCATCATCATCATCTTCATCATCATCATCATCTTCATCATCATCGTCTTCATCATCATCATCATCAATGTCTTCGCCATCATCATTGTCATCATGACCATCATCTTCATCATGATCACCATCGTCATCACCATCATCATCATCATCATCATCATCTTCATCATTATCATCATCATCGTCATTACCATCATCATCTTCATCATATTCATCATCATAATCATCGTCGTCGTCATCATCATCATCGTGATGACCCTCTTCCTCATCAACATCTTCATCATCATTGTCATCATCATCATCACCATCGTCATCACCATCATCACCATCACCATCACCATCATCACCATCATCACTATCATCATCATCATCACCACCATCATCATCATCATCATCATCATCATCATCATCATTGTCGTCGTCGTCGTTGTCGTCATCGTCGTCATCACTACCATCATCATCATCATCTTCATCAACGTCAACATCATCATCATCATCGTCATCATCATCATGTTCATCATCATCATCATCATCATCATCATCATCATCAATATCGTCGCCATTATCATAATCATCATCCTCATCATGATCATGATCATCATCACCATCTTTATCACCATCATCATATTCAGCATTACCATCATCATCATCATTACCATCATCATCATCATCATCATCTTCATCATCATATGCATCATCATCATCATCATCATCGCCATCATCATCATCTTCATCTTCATCTTCATCTTCATCTTCATCTTCATCTTCATCTTCATCATCATCATCATCTTCTTCATCATCATCATCATCATCATCATCATCGTCATCATCATCATCATCATCATCATCATCATCATCATCATTGTCGTCATCGTCGTCGTCATCATCATGATCATTTTTAAATTCATATATAATTTTAATTCATTAACATAAATAATAAATTCATAATAATTCATTAACACATCAAAGTCTGAAAACACAAATCTAGGGATCAAATAACATTTCTAGGCCATAGATTTCATAACCAAAATAAGCCCAAAACAAAACATTTATCGTCGTTTGAGTCCATGGGCTCTAGGATTCGGCGCATGGGTTTGGGGCTTTACCTTCCTCCACTTCCCATCAAGAATACCATGGACATGAAAATAAACAAAACTCAATGACCCTAAAAACGTAGGAGAATAATGTAGTTGTTAATCCATGTTATTCATTGGTTGGACTTGACCTTCCTACACAACCCATGAAGAAGACCATGTCCATGACAAGCAACAAAAATTCACAGACCCTGCAAGTGTAGAAGAATGCACTCATTGATCCATGTGATTCTTTGATATCCATTCATTTACCAAACACATTAGGGTTTGAACAGTCCATGATGATTATCATCTCAAGAGTTTTTGGTAGAGGATAACCAAATAGAAATTTGAGTCCTTGGAGTCCAGAAGCTTCCTCTGTATATCACAAATCAAATCATTTCAATATTTCTTAGAATTGCTCACTAGCTGATGATTCATAGGTTAGTAACTTTATTTAAGACATAAAATATTCTCATGTTAATTTCACTCTTATTTCATTTACGTGTGGTAAATGACCAAACCACTTTCCCCCAACGTAAAAGATAATCACAACCTGGAGTTATGCCAATGCTTTGAGAATATGTATAACTGTATTCTTTGGTATTTTTATGCAGTGGATTAAGTTTAATGCTTTCTATTTTCTTGAAAAGGAAACAAATCCAAAATATGGATTTTGGGTCTCTTTAAGGGTGAAGTGTTGCTACAAAGTGAAGTACTGGAGGGTGAAGTGCTGCTACAAAGTGAAGTGTTGGATTTTGGGTCTCTTTGAGGGTGAAGTGCTAGAGGATATAACATTATTATTCTCTATTTAAATAGACAACTCCATAGATATAGAGACGAACATACCTAGCAAGTTCCGACGAACTTGATATACTAGCGACATACATTTTTGTCTCTAGCATAGCAAGTTCGTCGGAACTTGCTAGGTATTTGTGTCTCTATAGCGACAGGACTTCATTGTGAAAACAATGGGGGCTAGTAGATTTTTTTTTTAAACATGAAATCTCATTGGCAATTGCACCACTATAGAGATGGGTTTTCGTTGCAACACCAATGGACCTTCGTCGCTACACCAACGGGATTTTGTCGCAAAACAGTCGCTTAATTTTTTTTAAGTATTACACTCTGTAGCTATAGCGACAAACCTTCTTCATTACACCAACATGATTTCGTCACAACACCGTCGCTTAAATTATTTTAAATATTACACTCTGTCACTATAGCGATGACACCTTCGTCGATACACCAATGGGCTTTCATTGCAACACTATTGCTTTTTTTATTATTATAAATATTACACTCTGTCGCTATAACAATGACACAAGTGTTGCTATGGCGAAGAAAATGTGTCGCTATAGAAACAAAAATTGATGTTTTGAAAAAAACAAGTTCCATGTCTTTTATGTTGCTATTGCAATTAATTGTGGCAAGTTTTGCTACAATGACGAATGTTTTCCCATGACAAGAAGGGGTCATGTTCATTGCTATAGAAACACAAAAGTGTTGCAATAGAAATGATTTTCCATAGGAAAAATGTCCACATGTACTAGTGTGTGTGTGTGTGTGTGTGTGTGTGTGTGTGTGTGTGTGTGTGTGTATAATGATTACATGGATAGTAGAAACCAATCTCCAATATGTGATCAACAAGTCACTCAAGAACCAACTCACTCAGGCACCAACCTGATTGCAAGAACGAACTTACAAACTACATGAAACAACCTTTAAGGACTTATATCAACTATGAAAGCACCAAATTTCTGATTTTAGGAACCAACCTGAGTGGATATCAGTCCTATTTTTGCAAGCTCCAAATTGTTGTTTCCTGGCACCGACCCGATTGAAGAGATTTATCTCCTTTTTTTTTAACATCAATTGAATGGAAGCATCGAATCCCTTTTCTGAATTCTTCAACACCGATTGAATGGAAGCATCAACTCCCTTTTAATCTTCCAGCACCAACTGGAAGTAAGATACAACTCCCTTTCCTCCCTCCTTCTTGCCTCCCTAAAAAGAATAATTTTGTAACAGAACAACAATCTGCATATTTTCTGATATTTTTCTTTTCCCTCTAATATATGCGTCTCAATAATCTACAATCTATGACAATATCTCCTATAATATCAATACTTTTGTACTTTGTAATATATGTCTTTTGAGATCTATGATATCCTTCACTTTGTACTTTGTCACTTCTATCATAAATGATCTATGTCTCCAGAAAATCTATATATCAATAGTTTAACACTTATGTGATCTACATCACTTTGTAGTTTCTTCGCGCATCATGTGACATGGAATCCTCCTGATTTGTGCATAGTTTGTTGTTCACCTTCATTGATTTTGCATAATCCCCCTCTTATTCTAGATCAACAAGCCATTGACACATTCTATAATTATAAGTTTTCCAAATCATAATATCATATCTACTTGATCTTCAATATTACTTCAATACCTCCATCTCTTGTTTATTTATTTTGTTGTTGCTCAAGAGATGTGTCCACATGTTGGGATTCCTTTGAGGTGGAGACTGGTCAAGTTAACCACCTCCTTCCATATTTTGTCATCTTGAACCTTATGTATAATTTAACCTTTTGTGGTTTTCTTGCTTAAGTCCATTGAATTGGTGGTATCTGCGAATATGAGTCCCATTTCTTGGTCGGATTTTCTCACTTCCTAAACTTCCACACTTATTATGTATGTACTCCTCCAAACTAACTCTAATTACATAGAGAGCCATTTCCTAATGGATTTTTGTACTGCTAAGACTTGGATACACTTTTATATATTTCTTCAAACTTCCTTCAAGTCTTTACAACATTCAAGTTTTTTCTTTGATATCAATCTTGTTTGTTTATTATTTAACATCAATGACAACACAAGGGTTCAAAAATACCCTCCTTTGGAATTGATGTCAACACCAATTGAAAATTACACCCCCTTAAATGTGATCTCTTATTATGTTTGCAAAAATAATCCCCTTGTGTTTGTGCCTTTTGAATTTGTGTTATGCTCTTTTGTGCAAATCTTTCTTTTATCAGAAATATCTCCCTTTTTGGCATTGCTTTCTTTTGGAATTTCTCCCTTTTTCATTCTCCCCCTTTAACATCAATGGAAAATGGATTCTTTTCCGAGTATTAAAATCCCCCTAGCTTGATGCTTCTCAATTCATCTTCCCTTTTGTTGGAATTGTTGTGCAATGCCAAATTGTCATGCAACCAGTACCTTTAACACTATCTTTGTAGTTGTCTCGAATATTCTCCCCTTGTACGGTTTCCAATTTCATTTTATCTTGATCTTCTATTTCTATCACATAATACTCTTTTTGCATTCATTGTTCATATTTCTATTGCAACAATGTGTTCTACTTGCCCAATTGCAAGTTCCTTGTGCTTTAATTTTTTGCATCATCGTTCATGCCAACTTCTTCCTACATTCAATTTTTTCTTTTGTCGCATCGATTGCACAATGAAGAGACTTCATCATATATTAGTAATGTTTATATTAATGGAATACATATTTTTCTTGACTTCACACATCTTGCCATGACATCCTAAAATTTTTATTCTTGATATCGCAAATATTTTCTATTGCCATCCACCTTGAAAACAAGTTGATGTGACTAATAACTCGTGCAAAAAATGACATGTTGTTGTTGTACTCAATCTTTTAGACAAAATCATGTTGATCACATAGAACAATGAGTTATATTTCTTATTTGTGTCCTCTTTCATGATCTTATTAAATTATGCAATAAATTTTGATATCTCTATAGTTAGCTTCGAATCGTGCGGTCATGAATGAAATTAACCTCAACATATATTTAATTTATTTTCTCTCGCATGGGGAAACACCCTTTAAATCTATATATGAGTTGTATATGGATTGGTTCTTCATCCTGGTTCATTCCTTGTCAAGCTTGCTCTGAGTGCAACAACTTCTGAGTGTCTCGTCTTCATCCTTCGTGTCTTCTTACTTTCAAATATTTAGCAATCCGTTTGTTATTATTCATTCAATACTTCATTCGCAACATGTTAAGTTCATCAGACTAAAAGTAGACACGGGAATATGGAAATACAAAATAAAGGAATCTGACTTCGTGCATTGGTACTCACAATAACGAGTTAATATGATTAATTAAGAGAAACTATCAAGTCTAGAGAATAGAATCGAATTCCTGGAGAACCAACAAAAATAGAATCTTGACTTTCTAAATTTGATTCGTATGGAGCAGTATAGCACAAACATGTCTTCTTCAACTCTACATATTTTTCTACTTCTCCAAGATTATGAATTCACCAATCAGACCCCATTGGATCTTGAAATTCACTTGTCTTAGCAACCAACCAATCATGTTGTGGATTTGGACCTTGAGGTCCACCTCTACCTAAATTTTGTAAATTAAATTTCCTACTTTGGGCATATTTTTTTGGGCGTATTGTGAGCTTTTCTTCTTTCCTTGTACTCCACTTATGGTTTGATCGTCCTTATATGTATTTTGTGTTTCAAAGTCTCATTTGTAAACTAAATGAATATCGTTTACTTCCTGTAATGAAAACATATTTATAATCGAAGTTTTTATTATACAAATGGGTTTTATCTGAGCACATTTATATGATTAATAACATAATTAAACAATCCAATTTTGATTCTATAACAATCTATTTACTAATACTATTACAACAATGTCTTGTTGATCTGAGTATGTGTTCTCCTTTCCTTTTGAAATCACATTTAAATAAATGTAATATTTGTGTGGAAATATTTTAGCTATAGTGCCTTTTAATACTTTCCTTGAATTCCTAATAAAATGTTGAATTCAAGGACATTCTTCAAGGTTTTTAAGGTCAACAAGATAGCAAGCAATATTTTGCTGCTTGAAAACGACTTGAATAATTTACTTCAATTGTACACGTTTGATGGGATTTCTTTATCCATTTCTCATTATGTACAGAACCTCTTTGATACTATCCAGGATTGCTTTCTTTTTCTCTCCACATTTTTCTGTCACTGTTATACGGAACATGTCTTTCTAGTCGTATCACTTTTCTTGGACAATATTGAGCCTTGTGTCCAAAACCATCACATGCATAACAACTTACAGTATGACAATACTTTGCAATATGGCCAGTATGATTACATCTAAATAATTTGGCTGCAATATAACTATTGTTATAACTGAAAGAATGTTCATACCTGAATCCAACTTATTTCAAAGATATACCCATATTTTTCCATAATATTCTTGGTTTTTTTGGATAAGAGATGTAATTTCTAGCACATACCTTATACATCGTTCCATCATAGAATTCATGTATTATCTTTTGGAGTCCTTTGATTGCTTAATATTTCATCTAGAATAGTTGTGTTGCTGTTGAATTTTGCTTGAGTTTCTATGTCAAGACACATTTCAACCTTTATTGGATTTTTGCAATCTGATATTTCATGTTTGAACTGTCTTTGGATTTCCAAGGGTTGCTTTTGTCTTCTTGTATCAACCACTTCATTTTTGAACTGCGATATCTTTGTTTCCTTTTGCACAAGATGTTCTATCCACAACGTATTTTTCCTTTTTGTTTCTTTCAGAGACTCTTCCAACACAAGATTGTTTTATTCAAGTCTTTTGACTTCATTTAGTGCACAATCCAAATTTCTTTCAAGCTCACTTTCTTTCTTACTCATTTTTTTTTCCAATGTTTCTTGAGTGACCTTGAACTCCTAGGCTTGTTCTTTTTCTTTTCCAACTATTCCTTTAATGATTTACTCTTTCATCTTAAATTCTTTAATTCTTCCAAAGCACTAATCAATTCACCTTCTTAGTCAACCTCTTAACTTTCCTCATCTTTAGATTTGGATATTTCTTCTATATTGCTTGATCCCTCTTCTTCTTTATATTTTTAAAGTGACATATAAATACCATTGTAAGAACATTTTCTTAATTTTTCTGATTGTATTCCATGTGTATTTTTATTTAGTGATCCTTCCTCGATAAAAGAGCACCAATTGTCTTAAATTTTGAGCCTTCATCCTGAAAAAATGCCATGAAAATAACATCTCTTGGAATATCATGACTATCATCTTCTTCAGATGAATTGTTGTATTCCTTGGAATGTATTCTCTTTCTTTGTTTAGGAAAATTCTTTTGCCATCAACCCTACTTTGTTGATATGCATTCCTTTGTTATTGATGATCGAATTATTCATCACTGTCATTATCTATGCTTTCTCTAAAAGGTAACTTAGAGGAAAAATGACCTATTCTACCACATTTAAAGAACTTAAAAGGAAAAATAACTTTATATTTCCACACCCCTCTTTATATTTCTCACAAAATTTGCTTCTTCTTCATTGGATACATCAGATGTATTCTTGTGTTTATTATTGTTTCATTTTGGTTTCTTTGTGTCTTTGAAGTAAACTTGTTTTCTATAGGGATTCTCCTTTTCAGTCCTCATTTCATACACAGTGAGAATCCCATGCAGTTTGTCCCTTGTTAGCTTGTCTTGATTGGATCTATATTCTAGGACTTATACTTTTGAATTGAATCTAGGTGGCAAGGTTCTTAATATTTTTTACAAAATTGATTCTCCATCGATGGTTTCTCCAAGTCCTATGATGGAATTTACAATCTCATCAACTCAAAGGAATTAATATGCAATCTCTTATTCTTCTTTCATTTGTAGTGTTTCAAACTATGTTGAAAATGTCTATAACTTATCATTTTTCACTTTTACATCTCCCTCATAGATTATTTTCAACTTATCCCAAATTATCTTTGCTAAAGTGCATTACATAACCTTAGTGACTTCATCATCTTCGAGACCACACAGTATCGCATTTCTCTCCTTTGCATTGTATTCATACAATATTCTATCAGTTATTTCAAATGGATTTGTCTTAAGAGTATTGTAGCCATTTTCAACTAACTATCAGATATCGTCTCTGAGTGATTGAAGATATACCTCCATCCTTACTCTACAAAAAGTATAATTTGAACCATCAAGTGTTGGTGCTCTAATGGTGGACAATCCTTCCTTCTTGTCCATTTCTAGGGAAAGATTTATCTTCCAATGGTTAAATTTCTACTGAAGACACCCTCCCTGATAACAATTGTTGAATTCTTATTTATAGTAAGATGGTGGTCAGTGAATTTGTATAAGCACAAATTACACAATTTTCATTTAACCAAAAAATATTTCAAATTTTTTTCTTCCAACAAAAATAGTGGTCACAATTGCGCACAAAATATGTAGGATAACTTTATANTAGCTAACTCTTGTGGGAACAAAGGTCATGTTGCCTATATGGATTAGCTCTCAACAAGAGAGTCTGACAACTAAATGATATGCAATTTAAATAACTAATATAAAATAAAAAAATAATTTATGATACAAATTTCAATAGTTGGAAACACACAGATTTAAAAGATGTTAAAACACACAGATTTAACCACTGTAGCTTTCAAGCATGAAATTATAATTCTAACTTTTAAAACTAATTCTATATATGGATTTTCTCTCAACAAGAGAGTCTCACAAAATAATATAAGTTCTTAAACATGTAATTAGGATCCTAATGATGTAATATAATTAATATGAAATATATAACTAATCTATAATGCAAATTTCAATAGTTGAAAACACACATTTAGCTGCTAAAACACACATATTTAACAATTGTTAAACTGTATCTTTCAAGCAAGAAATAAAAACTAAAAATCTATTTTGAAAACTAACTCTAACTAATATATTTTCCAAACTATCCTACACATGAGCATGGTTAATATAATTCTGATGCATGAGATGTAATATTTAATTACAATTTACTTTAAAGAAATTTAAAATAAAATAGAATTCTTTAAGCACATAAATATTTCAAAATAAGTAATTAACAAAATAAATACCTATTGAAATTTCTCATTACATCATACCTGTGATTGTTCAAGACAATTAAACACAATATTATTAATCATTCAAGATAAATAAACACAAAGATTAAATAAAAGAATGAACAAAGAAATTCTATTTAAATTAAATTCAGCTCGATGAGGAAAGAAGAGTAATAAAATACGGTCTTACTAAGATGGTTGAAGGAGTCATATAACATTAGCAATCTCTCATTACAAATATATCTGTATGATAAAATTCACACATGTTTTTGCATATCCAATAACCTCTTTTGAAAGAATCTCTCTCTCCCTACTCTCACATACAAATGAAACAAAGATAAATACATAGCACATAAAAATAATTATTCTTTATCCCTATAGAGAGCCCTCCTCCCAAAGGGAACAAATAGAAGAAGAAGAAAGCCAAGTTTCTCCTCTAAATGAGTCCCCCCCTTCCTCAAACCTCTAAGGTCGAATTTATAGAAGTGAAGAGCCATGGAAAATATAGAATCCAACCCCCAAAACTTTGGTTCATCCAAATGGATCCGAAACTAACCACAACAAATTTCTGGAAAATACACCTCTATTTAGGCATGAATTTCTCCCAATTGGTTGAGATATTTCCAAAATCGTCTATGTTTAAGGGTAAAGGATCCCATTTGGGAAGTGGGTTTTTAATCGTTTGAGCTAATTCTTCACGGTTTTGTCACAATCCTCCATGCAAAATCGTCTCTCTGACATGTGCACGATCCATTTTTAATGAGTTAGACTTCTTTTTGTTGCACATGCAAGGGGAAACTTTACTTCATCATCTAGATAAATAATTATAATAACATTTTCATAAATGCTTGTGACCAATGAATATAATATGAAAGTATTGAATAAGAACCATAGATTAATACTTTGCATTTAATATGTTTCTTATAATATTATTTCAATAATTTTGGCACATCTCTATTAAAATATATTTGCATCATAAATAATATGCATTGAGAACGAAGTGAAATATAGATGTATATAAATGATGGAGAAGTAGTAATATTGATAAGAACATATAAAATAAAGTTAACTTTGGTATATAGTTATTTAAAGTAAAATATGAGTTATATATGAACAAGCCTTCATTATTTATAATTTATTTTGGATTATTAAATTTATAAAATGTTCAAGGCTTGTAAAATTTGATAGATTGCTTAAATTTAAAACCAATAGTTGGAATCAATTATTTGATATAAACTCTTTCAATACGTAAATTAGAAGTATTAAAATTGAGGTTTTCGTTAATTAATTATGATCTACCAAAATGGTCATTAATTCGCAAACACACCGACAAATAAAAAATTGTTACAATTGTCGAAGCATCATATAAATCGAATCAAGCCAGATCGAAGGATATGATTAGCTCAAATAAGCTCAAGTATTACTGAGTAGATGTTGTCCATCAACTAAAGGGCCAGAAGATGCGAACGACATGATATCCAAAACACCAAATCCTTATACAATGAAAGCCAAGAAAAAGAGAAAGAACTGTAGAAAGCGAAGGATAAAAGAAATAAATCCAAGAAACCACCTACCAAAGCAAGGAAGATAAGATGAAGGAAAACAAAAAGCAAATACATACAAAATTCTAATGGGAGGTTCCCTTTATTTTGCACAAATAAATGGGAGTTGCTGGGCTACCAATAAATGGTGACATGTTGGGAGAACCCGTTATATTTGTGTGTTTACTTGAAGATTATGAAAACGGAATACAGGATTCTCGAAACATCAAATTTCACAACACATGAATTTATTTTGTCACTAACCTATATAGTAAAAACTTGAACTTCGAGTGTTGTCACAATCAAATAAATCATCCCAACTATTATTCGAATACTTCATCAAGATGAATGACTTTAAATGTATGTATAGAAAATAAACCTCATCAAGAATATTTTCTCAACAGATAGATATAATCAAATAAACATCAGCATAAAGATATTGCCTCCATACCTTAAGAAGGTATCTAGATAAATTCCCCATCCATTAGACATAAATAACTGAAACATTTGTTTTCTCATTTTTATCATCGTCATTTTTTTTAATTAATATTAATTAGATATTTGTTTCAAGACTACTATCTTGGTAGCCAGATATTGATAGCATCATTTACAAGAACTTCCAGAGATAAACAGGTTGGCTCGTGATGAGACCTACCATCCCTTAATCTTATGACTAAGAGCCATCACCTTGGTGATCAGAAATGATGTTATCCTTGATAGGGATGATGATCATGATTAGGTTGGCTCTATTCATAGACCTCTTATTCTTCAACCAAAGTTTTTTAATGATATATATATACTAACAAATTTACCCTAATGAATGGGAAAAATAATCAAGATAAATCTCCTTAAATAGCATGGAATCCTAATGATGGCTAATGCAACTGATTGAAAAGATTCTAAGAAAAAATTCTTGGAAGGATAAATTTCCTAGATAATAATATCATTATCAAAATAAAATCCATGAATAATAACTGGGATTTCAACTAACTGATTAGCTAAGTTCATAAGAAATGTTTCAAAACTAGGAATGATTTCGTCACAGTAACACTATTTGATACAACAAGAGGCCTCTTGCAACACTCCCTTTTAAAATATATCAAGTTTATTAGTAGAGAAACACATCTACATCAAGCAATGTGCCATTACAGTATTATTTATCTACAATACCCCCTTACTTCAAGCAAACTAAAAACAAAGAGGAAAATCAGAAATCTCAAAATATCAAATTCACTACTGAAACCAATCAATGAAACAAACTTGAAATTTAAAAATGCAAAATAAAAATCACTAATTGAACCAAAACATCCAAAACTTATATACATAATAGGACCTGATTAAAGAAAATTTTCAACCAAAAAAAGTATCTATCACAATTTAAAATGAAAGAAGAATTACGTATTACAAAGATGTGCAAATTTTAAATGGCAAACAAAATATTTAATATCTGTCAAAACTTCAGCTGACTGCCGAAGAAGGTAGATAAACTCGAAATTCAAAAATCAAGACACGACCATATTCTATGAGACAATCTATACAAAATAATGTAAAAATCATGAAATGATGGCATGCATAAAGAAGTACGAGCAATCTCCCAATATTTAAATTGACAATGATATGGTAATACAAAGGATTAAGCTTTTAGCGAAAGGGTCAATATGAATGAAAAATTAGGAGATGTGAATATAAGATGCACACCAAAATAGATATGAATTTGTCATCGACATCAAGTTTCCAAAATTCTTCAAAAATATTAGAATTGTTAACATAAAATTTATTTTTATTTCCCTAATATTATGACAAACTTCATTTAAAAGGTTTAAATGAATCAACCTTTTTTCCTCAATACTATTTACAAAATGAATCAAAATGAAAAAAAATAGATTCTAATTTGTGCATTTTATGAAAGATAATTATAAAATGAGTTGTAATTTAGAAGAGAAAATTTATATATGATTACAACTCTTTAAAGAAACATGAAAAAACTAAAAATTGTGATGACAAAGTCTTCTAATCAAAGATAATCAAATAAATAGAGAAGATTTGTAAGAAACCAACTATTTCAAAAATCAAATGAAAATACTAGAAAACCAAAATATCAACTCAAAAACTTGTCAAAATGTACAAGGTTGAAATTATAGAAAATACAATCAACTATGTATCAAAAGTGAAAGCGAAAAGAAATCTAGTTAAACCAAGCTCAATTTTATTTTTTATTTTTTTATGAATAAACGAATTAATTTTCTGCAAACCATTATTAATGTCATGCCACAACCTTACTAACTGTTGTAATTGTATGAAACAGAATTCTTAAATTGAAGATCAATACAAAATAAGATCTTAATAGAATTTAATTGATCTAAAATTTTAAAACAATTTTCCATCAATTTAAGTATGTCTTAATTTATGGTTATGGAAAGATAAAAAAGATTTTCCTTGATGATAAACATAGTAAAAAAGCCTAAATTATAATTTTTTAAAATTACTAATTACAAAAAAATTTAGAGAAAATTTCATCAAAATAGTATTTTAGGAGCAAAATTAAGAATTGGCATGAATGTTATAAAAGTCTTCAAGTAGTTAAATTAGCGAACCCAAATTCCAATGACCAATCATACTGAAAATTTTGAGTGATAAAATGTGGAAATCATAAGGCTAATATACGCACTTTGATAAATTAATCGATGAATGCCAATGAATGAATTTAAGAGAATCTAAATGAATCATTAGCAACATCATCTTAGACCATGTAAGATAGCCTAATGATTAATTTAAAGCAATAAATTTATCATCATTCAATTATTGTAGTTTGATTATTGCTCATGATTAGACTCCTAGTTCAATACTTGTTTTAAGAAGAAGAACAAAAAAAATTAAAACAATAATGAAACAATGAGTTTGTGGTTTTATGTCAAAAATAAAATTCAATTTTGTTTTACTATTTCAAAGTTTAAATAAGATAGATAACACCGATACAAACTTAGAAATGAAAATTAGATAAAGAATTCACTTCCCTAATGTGAAACCATATTCACAATAATGTGTTCCCAATTGTATCATTTACTTCAAAACACTTTCTAACTAGGGAATCCAACCATGTGCATCTGACCAAAATTAAGCAGACATCATTCGAACCTTAGCAGAAAAACTATTAATCTTATTCATGAATATATACATGCTCATATATACTACTCTTACTTGTGGATTCAAAACTGAAAACTAAGAAACAATAAGTGAAACTACTCTATGTACTTATGTACACTAAATCAAATTTACAACAATCAAGTATAGTAGAAAAGCCAATGAAATCATCAAAGTATCTTAATTCTTGTACAATAAAACATGTCAAATATTAGTAATATGAATTGAAATGCTTCATATCAAAGAAAAAAAAAGTATTAAATTAGAGCTTATAAAAGGAAGAAAACTAGGACATGGAAATCTTTTAAGGTATGATCCTTCCAACCATGAATAAATTGGATCATAAGAAGAAGATTGGAAGAGATCTTAAACTTATGAAGATTCAATGGAGTGAGTGATAGAAAATTCATCTTGATAGTAATAAAAAAGCGACATGTAGGGATTATGATCAAAGAATCCACAAGTTAAAGTAGAGGATATCTTTTATAAGAAAACATCGTCATCATAAAATCGAAAATCATATTTTGACTTAACCTCAGAGTGAGGACTTTCCCTTTGAAATTCATGATATTTTGATGAATCAATTAATTTACAATTGAAAAGATTAGTATCACCAAAATCTAAAATATTATGAGAAATAATTTGATCTTTTAACCTAGATTCTTTAATATTATCATATGCATGTGATTCATGAGCAACATTTATAAAAATATTTTCATCTTCATTTTCTTGAATAGAAAGATTTCCCTCATTCTTATGCAACAAATCACTTTGCATTAAGATAGGACCTAACCATAGTGGATAATTTATTTGAATATTAGTATTAGGACATGAACTATAATCAGTAAATAGATCTCAATACAAAGCATGATAACTTTCCAAAAGTGGAAAATTATATGTTCCCCTTTTAATAGGGAAATCTTGATTAACTTATTGAAGGGAAAAATAATTCTGCGTATTCTGATTTGTTGATACATTTTGTGAAGGAATGAGAGGATTTGCTCAATTTGAGAAAAAGAAAAAGAAAAATCATGATTTATGCAACTATCATTCAAAGATTTGGTTTTAGGTTCTAAAGTCCTCAATTCCTTTTTTACTACAGTTTTTTTAACAAGAGAATTATTTTTTAATATAAGTGTCGAATTCAAATTATTTTGTTTCTAAAATTGTATATTACAAGATTCTAAGATTTGTTGATGCTCAACAATTTCAGTGTTAGAATTTGGATCAATAATATTAGACCTTTAATCAATATTAACCGATGAATTAATGCAACTATCAACATGCATATCATCAATTTCGAGCTTATCATTGTTTACTTGATCATGTAAATTTGAATGAGAATCAAGATATAAAAATTAAATTGTTAGTTCTTTTACAGAAAGTTGATCTTTTTCATGAAATCTAAAGTAAATTGAAATAAATCTTGAAAATAAAGTACTAGTAGACTCATCTTCGTGTGTGCGAAGATTGTTGATCTCATACCTCAATTCTTGATAATTGTAATCCTCATGCGCATCAATAAACAAATCCATGAAATTTTAATGGATTTAGCTGGCAACATTTCAAACCATCCTCAAATTATTCCTTTAAAAGTAACAGTAAAAAGCCTGCAAATCTTGCTATCACAAATTATACGATAATGATTACAAATAAATATAAATTTAGTGAGATGTGTAAAAGCAGTCCTTTTACCTACAACATCAAAACTTAACATTTTCAAGAGATTCATTGCAGTTTTAGAAATACCTCCAGCACGTCCAGGCATGCTAAAAGCATGTTCTAAAACAATAATAGGAGGCATTTTAAAATAGATCAAAATTTAAAAAGAAGTATCTCAAAAGGGATTACTTGCTGATCAATCGTCCTTGTAGTGTAATTTGTTTGCCATATTTTCTGACTATATCCAACACAAAGAGAAATCCCACACAAGGCACTTAACATAGCCCTCGGTGTGTTTGAAATAACTAACTCTCGCAGGAACAAATACCCCTATTCCTATATGGGTTTTCTCTCAACAAGAGAGTATCACAACTAAATGATATGCAATTTAAATAACTAATATGAAATATAAAAAAACTAATGTATGATACAAATTTCAATAGCTGGAAACACATATATTTAGCAGCTGCTAAAACACACAGATTTAAGAGCTACTTTAAACATGTAGCTTTCAAGCATGAAATTATAATTCAAACTTTTAAAACTAATTATATATATGGATTTTCTCTCAACAAGAGTCTCACAAAGTAATATGAGTTCTGAAACATGTAATTAGAATCCTAACGATGTAATATAATTAATATGAAATATATAACTAATCTATAATGCAAATTTCAATAGTTGAAAACACACAGATTTAGTAACTCCTAAACTGTAGCTTTCAAGCATGAAATAAAACTAAAAATCTAATTTGAAAACTAACTCTACCTAATTTATTTTCTCAACTATCATCCACAGAAACATGGTTAATATAATTCGAATGCATGAGATGTAAGATTTAATTACAATTTAATTTAAAGAAATTTAAAATAAAATATAATTCTTTAAGCACACCAATATTTCAAAACAAGTAATTAACAAAATAACTACACTTGTGATTGTTTAAGACAATTAAACACAATAAAATTAATCATTCAAGACAGATAAACACAAAGATTAAATGCAAGAATGAACAAAGAAATTGTATTTAAATTAAATTTAGCTAAATGAGGAAAGAACAATAATAAAATACAGTCTTAATGAGATAGTTGAAGGAGTCTTAGAACATTAGCAATATCTGGTTACAAATATCTTTGTACGATAAAAGGCACGTAGGTTTCTGCATATCCACGAGCCAATTTTAACAGAATCTCTCTCTCCCTACTCTTACATACAAATGGAACAAAGAGAAATACAGAGCATGGAAAAATAGTTATTCTTCAACCCTATAGAGAGCCCTCCTCCCAAAGGGAACAAATAGAAGAAGAAGAAATCCAAGTTTCTCCTCTCAAAGAGTCCTCCCCATCCTCAGACCTTTGATTTCAAATTTATAGAAGCGAAGAGCCATGGGAAAGATATAATCCAACCCCCCAAAATTTGGTTCATCCAAATGGATCCAAAACCGTCCACAACAAATTTATGGAAAATACACCTCTATTCGGGCATGGATTTCTCCCAATATATTGAGAGATTTCCAAAATGGTCCTCTAGTAGGTGGAAATGATCCCATTTAGGAAGTGTTTTTTCAACCGTTTGAGCTAATTCTTGACGGTTTGCTCACAATCCTCCATGCAAAAATGTCTCTCTGATAGGTGCATGATCCGTTTTTAACGAGTCATACTTATTTATGTTGCACATGCACAAGGAAACTTTACCTGATGATCGAGATAAATAATTATCATAACATGTGCATAAATGCTTGTGGCTAATGAATATAATATGAAAGTATTGAATAAGAACCATAGGTTTAATACTTTCCATTAAATATGTTTCTTATAATATTATTTCAATAATTTTGGCACATATCTATTAAAATATATTTGCCTCATAAATAATATGCCTCGAGAATGAAGTGAAGAGAAGTGTTAATCTTGATAAGAACATATCAAATAAAGGAAAATTTGGTATATAGTTATTTAAAATAAAATATGAGTTATTTATGAACAAGCCTTCATTATTTAGAACTTTATTTAGAATTATAAAATTTATAAAAAATTCAAGGCTTGCAAAATTTGATAGATTGTTTAAATTTAAAACCAATAGTTGGAATCAATTATTTGATATAAACCATTTCAAGACATAAATCATAAGTATTAAAATTGAGATTTTAGTTAATTAATTATGATCTACCAAAATGGTCGTTAATTCACAAATGCACCATCAAACCAAAATTTGTTACAATTGTCGAAGCATCATATAAATCCAATTAAGCCAAAATGAAGGATATGATTAGCTCAAATAAGATCAAGTAAGGCTGAGTAGGTGTTGCTCATCGACTAAAGGGACAAAATATGCCAACGGCATAGATATCTACATCACCAAATCCTTATACAATGAAAGTCAGGCAAAAGAACAAGCGCTGCAGAAAGTGAAGGATCAAATAAACAAATCCAAGAAACCACCTATGAAAGCAAGGAATATAAGATGAAGGAAAAAAATCAGATACTTACAAAATTCTAATGGGGGGTTACCATTATTTTTCACAAATAAAGGGGAGTTTTTGGTGTTCCAACAAGACACCAATATCCAATATGTGAGCACCAACTCACTTAGGCACCAACACAATTGCAAGCAACAACTCCAAGAATATAGGCACCAAACTATAGGGACTTTTATTCACTGCACAAGGTCCAACTAGTTGATTTCAAGCACCAACCTAAATGGATATCAATCTTATTTGCATGAGATTCAATTTGTTGTTATCGAGCATGAACCTAATTGAATACTATTATCTCTTTTTTCTTTTCAGCACCAACTAAATGAAGGAAACAACTCCCTTTTCTGAATTCTTCAAAACCAACTGAATGGAAGCATCGAATCCTTTTTTATTTTCTAGCACCAACTAGAAGGAAGATACAAATCCCTTTCCTTACCCCTTCCTTCCTCCCTAGGAATAATAAGTTTGTTTTGTAAAAAAAATATGGTCTATGTATTTTCTTATATGCTTCTTTGTCCTCTTATATATGTGTCTCAATGATATATGATATGTGATAGCATCTCCCACAATATCAATACGTATGCACTTTTGCAATCCATGTCTTTGAGATCTGCAATATCCTGCACTCTGTACTTTGTCACTTCTACAATATGTGATTTATATCTTCATAAATTTGTATATCAATAATTTGACACTTATGCAAATCTACATCAATGTCTAGTTTCTTCGCAAATCATTTTACAGGGAACCCTCTTAATTTTCACACAATTTGTTTTCCATCTTCATTGATTTTGTGCAATCTGTCTCTTTTGTTGAATAAACTTATTCTAGATCAATGAGCCATTGATACCCCAAAATTAGAAGCTTTCCAGATCAAAATATCATATCTACTTCATCCTCAAGCTTACTTCAATACTTCCATCTCTTTTTTATTTATACCTTCTTGCTTAAGAGAAGTGTCCACAAGTTGGAATTCCATTGACATGGTGATTCCCCAACTCATTTACTTCTTTGTTAGGTTAACCACCTCATTCCATCTTTTGTTGACTCAAACCTTATTGATATTTAAACCTTATGGGGTTTTTTCTCACTTAAGTCCATTGACTTGGTGGTATCTACGCATAGGAGTCCGATTTCTTGGTGGGAATTGTGCACTTCCTAAACCTCGACACTACTTCTCTATCTACTTCTTCAAAGTTGCTTTACTTACATAGAGAGCCATTTCCTGATGGATTTGTGAACTGCTAAGAATTGCATACACGTTTATATATTTCTTCATATTTTCTTCAAGTCTTAACAACATCCATCTTGTTTGTTTTGCATCAATATTGTTTGTTTATTCTTTGACATCAATGCCAACAAATGTTCAATGAAAAAAATCCATTATATTAAAAATAAATCACATTGTACAAAAAAAAATGCATGTAACTTTGAGCACATCTACATAATAATCTACGTATATAAAATATTACACATAACCATACTCTTTTATCACTCATCATTATCTCATAATGCACACATTCACATCACATTTCTACAAAACTAAGCAATTAATCACTTTTCCTTATAATAAACACACCATAATATCCAACTTAGCTATAATTATTTATATATACAACTCATCTATTTAATATTTTACCATATATTCCACAACTACACAATAATAATAATAATATAATTACATCAGTACACCCTCACTTCTATAATATCTACACCAAATTATATTTATTTTTATCATAGATCACCACCACATTATACAATATTCTTACATCACACTCACTCCACACACACATAATTTCAATAAAAAAATCATAAAAATCATTCATGAACATTGTTATAATTATTAATATATTTTAACTCATATAACTTATAATACACATATATTAAAGCATTAAATTACATTATTATAAACAATAGGGTTTACTAGGTAAGGTAATATTAAAGTATGTGAGTTCATATGGCAGGATTTAGTAATCTAAAAAATGAAAAACAATATATTGCCTTGTATATAAGGGTTAAACAATAACATGTAAATATCAAGGGGAATTTATAATTATAATATGAACTCTATGTTTAAATTTGTGGAAGTTTGATTGTATGTGAAGTTAAATTATTGTTTGAATAAGTATGATCTATATGAAGGTGGTGTCAATCTAGTTGTGTTTGGACTTAGATTTTTGTTTGAATAGATATGATTTGTGATTGAATGTGATGTGAAGTTGATTGGAATGATTGTCAATGAAGTTGGATTTTGTTACGGGGGTTATTCCCTATTTTGAAATATTCCCTCTCACTAAGAGTTCATATTTGAGTTCATATTTGACTTTGCAGTTCTAGAAGTTATAAGAGTTGTCACCATAATGATGGTAAAAATATAAAAAAAAGGATACTAAAAATGTCATGGAAAAAGTGGATACTTAGGATATCTAGTGAAAACAGGGGTTTTTTTAAGTTGTAAAGATATATTGGGAGGGAGCTTCAAAAAAATGTTTTTGTTTTAGGAAATTGTTAATATGCAGTGAAATTAAGGGTTCTTTAATATCCTATGAAAGCATGCCATAGGTTCATAGAGTAACTATTTACCTTCAATGTTATATTCTTAGATGTTTTGCTTCTTCACTAATTAATGTAAAGAATATTACCAACATGATGGGTTGGCTTGAGTGGTTGAACCTTCAATGTTATATTCTTAGATGTATTGCTTCTTCACTAATTAATGTAAAGAATATTACCAACATGATGGGTTGGCTTGAGTGGTTGAGTGTTGTGAATTGCAAGTCAGGTCCTTTGGCTATCTTCCTTTGTGAATATTGTGGCTCAAAGTTATAATTGAGTAGTTTACATTGGATACCATCCTCAAAATGAGGGGAAGTCCTGGAAGGGTTTTCCATTGTTTGCATTTCATCAAAAAATAAAGGTTGGATACATATACATAGAAAATAAAGTTAGATAACAAATATTATTCCTAGTTTAGGTGCACATGGGTGGATATAGTGTGCACCAGTCAAGTCTGCAACACGAGATGTGTACGACCCACATTCGATTACCACTAGTATTAATAAAGATAGGATGGACCAAGGTCGATCCAAACACATGATGTCTTCTCCTTATTCTAGATTTAATTCTTATGCTAAGTGGGAGTCATCTCTTTATCTCTTTGGCAACCTGTGAAGAACAAGTCTTCGCCTTGACATGATATCACCCATGCTAAGAGTGTCAACAAAGGACATAAGGACTCATGGTGGAACGAGATAAAGTATGTTATGATGATGAGAGTAAATGTAGAAGGCTGCATTCTAATTGGCATTCTTTCTAAAAAAAAATTATGACCACTCTAAGGGGAATCAAACAAAGGTAGAATATAGCAAATTAAAAACTTTCCCAAATCATCTAGTTCGACCATTAGTGAGGAAAATTACCTTTCCTAGGGGGTAAGCACCACATAGTTTTTACCAAGGGGATTCTCTCATGTTCATCACTAAAGTGTTGATGATGAGAGTAAATGTAGAAGGCTGCATTCTAATTGGCATTCTTTCTCAAAAAAAATTATGACCACTCTAAGGGGAATCAAACAAAGGTAGAATATAGCAAATTAAAAACTTTCCCAAATCATCTAGTTCGACCATTAGTGAGGAAAATTACCTTTCCTAGGGGGTAAGCACCACATAGTTTTTACCAAGGGGATTCTCTCATGTTCATCACTAAAGTGTTGAACAAAGATGAACCTTGCTCCTCTATCCCATTTGTGCTCTCTATTGGAAGGTTTTAACCTGAACCATGGATGGGAAGGTGCAAAACTCAACGGTTGAAGAAAACGTAAACATGGGTTCAATCACTACCTTAGAGTTACAAATGGATGGCCTCAAAATCCTTGTGGATGATCTTAACACTTAAAACTAATATTCAAAGAAATCCAAATAAATTCTCACAAACACTAACCATTTAAAAGATGTTAAGATTCTAATATTTATTTTAAGGAATGATAATGGCAAGGATTTAATGACATTTATATTGATAAATTTACAAATAATTAGTAATAGAAATATACAAATAATATATCATTATAAAAAACATAAAAAAATTAAATTTAAAATCAATTATAATTGTATAATATTAATAAATAAATTAAAAATATAACAATAAAAATATAATTATTTATTAAATATATCGCTATCATAAAAGTAATCATAACTCATTTGAATTTCTAATTTTATATTAAACATTCTACTTATTGAAATGTTTCAATATTCCACCGTGACACATAAAATGCCAACTCGTTTGAACTTCTACCATTACATTTTGTAAACCATTTCATTCAAAAGATTGTATATATGCTTGCTTACTTCGTAATACTTTAATTCGATATTTATGCTTAATACAATTATCTTCAATATCTTCCATTGCAATTTAAATCTTCCATATGTCCATTGCAATTTCTCAATTTTTCACTGTAACACAGTGAACCAACCATTAATATATTTGAAATTTTTTGAAGAAATAATATGCATTTAACGCATATTCACATATAATGGAGTAAGCACTAAAAATATACGTACTTACCATTGTAAAGGAGAAGCCTCTCAATAGCATCAACATGTGTCAGGAGCATACGCCTACAACAATATCGGAATAACCCTAACATATCTAAAGCGTCCCTGCAGTTATAATAAACACATGAATGTAAAAATGATGACATCTTAAAATATTTTAGCAATTTTATCATTATAAACTATTCAATTAGAAATTTGTAAGATATGCAAAATTCTTTCTTTAAAAAGGTTTTCATTTTAATAACGTAAAGGAAATCATAATAAGATTATTATTTTAGCATTTTTATCTTTATAAAATATTCAATTACAAATTTGTAAGATATGTAAAATTCTTTTCCTTAAAAAGGTTTTCATTTTAATAACGTCAAGGAAATCATAATAAGATTATTATTTTAAAGAAATAAGAGTTATTTATTATTTAAATAAAAAATATTAAATGAATTTAATAATAATAATAGAATGTGAATGAAGTTTTGAATGGGAAGTTTTTTGTTTTTTTACAAATAACAAAGTTTTTTGACAAAGAACTATACCGTTTTTTTACAAAGTTTTATGTAGTGTTAGGACAAATAAACAAAGCAACAAATAAAAAATTATAATTCAAGAAAAATAAATTATAACTCAAGAAATTTGATTAATAACTCTAAGTTTAAGATGAATCTATGTTAATGTAATGAGGAAATTCTTTCCTTTTTTTAATTCCTAGATTGAAACCTAATAATATTTTCTCTTTCTATATAAGAAGGAGAAAGTTTTTAACATATGACATTAGTGTTTTTTTTTAGCATTGTCTAACATGTTTAGGAGGAGGTTGGAATCAAATCCAAAATACCCTATGAAGAAATTGAAATCCAATCTAATATTTCTTAGTAAAGAAAGAATGAGTTTTTACCATCTTAATTTTTTGGAAAAATGTGAAGTCTTACAATCTTCTCCTTAGATAATTATATTTGCACTATTTTTGTTTTTGTTGTATTAATGTTTTTGACAACAAAGAAATAGGTTTTTTTTGGTAAGTTTTAGTATTAAAATTGAATCATAACCCCAGTTATTTTTTTTAAGTTTTAGTATTAAAATTGAATCATAATGCCTCTTAGTTCAATAAAAAAAATTATTACCTCTTTTTTAATTCTTAAATTAAAAATTAATAATATTTTTCTTTTCCTATATATCGACCATATCTAAGAAATTAGAACACCACTTATAAATAATGATTTATAATTCATTATAAAGAAGAAAAAGTTTTAACATATAAAATAAGCTTTTTTTAATTGTATAACATAATAAGAAAGCATATGACATTGGTTTTTTTAGAATAATCAAACATATTTAAGAGGATATTGAAACCCAATCCAAATACTTTATGAAGAGATTGAAATCCAATCTAAAATAAGGTCTTATCATTTTCATTCTTTAAAAAGCTACGAACAATTTTCTCGTGAAATAATTATATTTGAATTAGTTTTGTTTTTATTACATTAATGTACTTAAATAATGATTTATGACTCCTAGTTTATTCATTATATGAATATCTAAATTTTATTTTGTGAATTAATTAAAAATCATGATTTATAACTCCGAGTTCATTCATTATATGAATACCGAAATTTTGTTTTGTGAATTAATTTTAACTAAATATTTTAGTTCTATAATATTGTTAAATACTGAAATTATTATAAAAATATAATATAAAATAAATTATTTTTTTTTAAAATTTATTAAATATTTTATGTTATTGTTTTAAATTTATTAAAGATTTGTTACTTATTTTAAAGTTATCTAAACAATATTGATAATTTAACCAAAATTAAGTTTAAAAAAATTAACAACTTTTTTTTCACTTTGTTGTTAATGATTAAATAATTTTTTTAATTAAAATTTAAAATTAATAAAATAATTATTTTTAATACATAAATTAATTAAATATTATATAAAAATAATTAAAAATAATTTTAATTTAGAAATAATTAAAAACCAATTCTAATTTATGTATACATTAAAAACATATTTAGATGAAAGAAAGAAAGGCATAGCTTGTTAATGAGGACATCAGGCAATCAAATTTGACACATTAATTTGGCAATTTTAAAATATAATGATGATGTTTTTTGGTATTTTTGACTGTATATTACGGTCAAATCACCTCATAACTAAGAATTTACCCAATCAAATTCGTGTGTTGGACAGGTTAGTCTTAAATAATTAATTAAATATTATATAAAAATAAGTAAAAATAGTTTTAATTTAAAATAATAAAAAGCATATTTAGATGAAAGAAAGAAAGACATAGTTTGTTAATGAGGACAGTGCAGCCATTTGAAACAAAAACAATCAATCAAATTTGACGATTTTGTAACTATTTTTTACAATTTTAAAATAGAATAATGCATTCAGCAAGAGTGTTATTTATTGGCGGTTCAGTTGTTATGAAGTCATTTGCTGTAAATTGGAAGAGGTGTGTCCCATGTTTTGGGGGCGGATGTGGGGCACCTAAGATATAGTGGTAGCAAGAATAGATCCCTTAACCCCGTCCGTGTCACACTAGTACCAGCCCACCTCCCTTTATTGATTCCCCTAATTACAAAATATATATATATATAATCCTGCCATTTTTTTGATACTTTCGTCTTTATATAACAGACAAATTACCTCATAACTAACTATTTACCCAATCAAATTCCTGTTCTGGGACAGACTAGCCTTCCTTTTTGACGAGAGCTCCAACAGAGGCAGACAGACCCTACAGCAAAATAATACAGCAATGTGGCGAAGGGTGGCCAATAACCATGGAACTTCTCTTTCTCAACTGAAAACCATAAACCTAACTCCTCTTACCATAAACCTACCTCCTTTATTTCAAGCTAGGCGGAACGACTGAGCGATCCAAAGGCACAGACTGTAAATCTGTTTCTTGAAGGTTTTCCACGATATGAAGAAGAACCTTACTTCGAAAGAATTTAAATATATTCCAGCTTTAAAAAAAAGGAAGAATCGATTTCTGATCCGGAAAACTACTTCTAAAAATCCCCTGAGAACTAAAGCATCGCTCGAGGAGGAAGGACCGGGTGGACGGCGTGACCTAACCTCTAAAAGATAGGGAGGGGGCGGGGATCCAATAAATGAGGAATCATATCATAGTTGTCTTAACCCGCATCAGAATTGGTGGGCACTGCTGCAGACCTAACCTGTAAAGGCGGGAGGGGGGGTGTTCTAACTTCTCAGGAATGAGGAATCATATCATAGTTGTGTTGACTCGCATAAGAGTTGGTGACAGGTAGATTAACTGTGATGAGGTGGTTTGCTAGTTAAATATGGTCAAAAAAACAAAAAATGGTTATGATTTTGTTTAAAAATTGTTAAAACTGATTAGAAGAGTTGTCAAAACTTGATTAGCTGTTTCGATTTCAAATTCCTACATTGTGAGCATTGCTGGAAACCTACCTTCTAACTTCTAAAAGTCAGTGGATTTGAGGTATTCAATAAGCACACTGAAGCACAATATTTAATGTTGTGGATGGTTAAATTGTTGGATTAATCATGGGATAGATTCAACGATTCAAAACTCTACAACAATGTTGTAATGCAAGGATTATAGTTGTATTGAGCCCAATGAGAGTCTATGGGTTTCCTTCCGTAGCAATGGCAAATGCTATATAACTGAAACAATGCATATTCAACAAACAACAATACTACTGTGCTATCAGATAAGAAAGCGTACGCTTCAGAATATTCAGCGCTCAGTAAGTCGAGGTATATATTCCATTTGTCTCCAACCACCTGTGAAATGTAACAATACGAATTGCGTATAATTTTATACAAAAATTTATGTTATGTTCGTTCAGAAGAAGAATTGTGTTGAGCAGAATACCTTTCCACAGGTAAAGCAGCGGATTGGGATGATCATTTTGAGAGGTCCAACGTAGTTTCGAACAGAAATTATGAGAAAGACGAATACCCAATTGCTCAGAGTTGCTCTTAGGCATCCGTCGTCACCCTCTTTCTCCCCAGAAAATAGTTATGTACTCTCGGTCCCATTCAGCAAGCCGGTTGTAACTGATTGAATTATGTAGTTGTAACGGAAACCTCTTTTCCTTTCCGACGGTAGGTTTCCTCGTCGTTTTGTTTTTATAACAAAAGAATATAAGAACCAATTAAATATTTATATTAAAAAAAACTAACATAGCCCAATGGTGTGTGAGTTAAAAATTAAAAAACATAAAAGCTTTGGTCATTTTCCTTAAAATTTGCACCTTGATGAAGCAATATATTACACTTCATATTCTAATGGTGTGGGAGTTAAAAAAAGGATAGAAGCTTTGGCCATTCCCTCAACATTTGGATCTTGATGAAGCAATATATTACACTTTATATTCTCATATTCTAGTATATAGAGGCTGATTTTATTTTACTGTATATATATTCTACAAAAGGTGCCGAGGAATAAAACAGATTTGCAAATCATGAATTAAAACATGTGTATATATATTCTACCAAAGATGCCGAGGAATAAAACAGATTTGCAAATCATGAATTAAAACATGAATAGGAATGGACACAATGATTTATGGAAACGCTTATTCATGGAATCATCATGGGCTTTGTTTGAGTGGTTTGAGGCCAGCCAATACTGCTTGTCTATCTCCCTAGCTTGTCTATCTCCTTGCCTTTTTGACGCACAATTTTTTTTCCTTGAATTTTAATGGACATGATGTTGATGCTTATTTAGGCAAAAATAGTGAAAACATCTATGGAGAGATGATCAAGGGAAAGATGGGATCTAAACTTATGTGTTGCTTTAAACCCTCATATAAATGGGATTTACATGTTGATCAATGAAGAGATGCATAAGTCGATTAAAGTGCTCTTAAAATGTGTGTGATTATTCATCAAAAGCAAAAGCTTGAGTACATTAAAAGAACAAGCTTGAGTACATAAAAAGAACAATGTGCAACCTATCTAAGCAGGTTTGAACTAATTTCTAATGGCACAATTAATCAACTAACAAAACTAACTTAAAAATTCAAAATATTTAAAAAGAATGATAAATTGACCTTATGAAATCATTTTTAAAAAAACAATGCTTTAGACTTTAGTTGATAAATGTATAAATAATTTGACCTTTTTCTCATCTACTACTCTAATTGTATTAGCTATTTGAAATTCCCAAAGAGAAATCAATAATTTCATTCAAGTGGGGATTTTAACAACAAATTAGAACACTAGGTTCTTTCATGAAATATTTTTTGCGAGGGGCCACCCAAAGGAAAGTGAGGACCTTATATATCTATTCATCTATTCATAGTCACCTGAGGATTTGACCCAAAGACCTTCTACTTACAAATCACAACTCTCAACCACTTGAGTTAACCTCTCTCTCTCTCTCTCTCTCTCTCAAAAGTGTGTTCAATCACAAAATCATACAAGGGAGGATGTAGATATGCCAAAATCATTCGAAAATATAATGATAGGTTGCAACTGATTTCAAGACACTAGGACAAGATATTTGTAACAAATATAAAATAAAATATTATCTAGATTAGTTAATTATCTTATGAAAGGGTGTAACCCTTCAGTTTACACGCTCAAAGCCTATAAAGGCGAGCTTCCCTTGTAATTATCAGCATCATCCAATATATTATTATTATTCATATTCATTATTAAAATGATAGTCGGATTCGACTAACGGATAACTGGATTCGGTTGCTCCATTTGGTATCAGAGCGGATTCGCTCCTGCACTGCACTCTGAGCACGAACTAGGCTCATCAACTCCTAAATTCTTCCACTGCTCCATTTCATGTCATATTACTCCTCCATACCACACACCTCCAATTCCACTCCCTCCTCCCCCACACGTCCTCCCTGTGCACTTGTTCCACTCGCCCTCCTCCCATCACTGATCCCTTCCCCTTCCCACGATTCCACACGCTACTAATTTCCTAATGCATCCCACGCTCCACCTTCACCCCTTTCGGTCCACACAGCTCCCTCTCGCTGCTCCATCTTCACACCGAGCGTCCAAACCCCACATCACCTGCGCACCACTTTGTTGCACCCTCACGCACTTCAAACTCTCCTCCTAGCTCCGGTCTTCACCCTTCCCCTCGTGCATCCTACGTGTTCCACCTCCATCCCCCAACTGCTCCAATATTCACCCCGCGCACTCCACCCCCGAGTGCTCCAACCACCTGCTCCATGTCGGCACTCCTTCACTCCCACTTCAATCTCCTCCCACTTCCTACACACGCCTCTGCAAGCAACCACCTCAACCACGCTGTCGCTCTGCCTCCTCCTCCTCTTAAACCTACAACACAAAAAAAAAATATATATTATATTATATTATAATATAATATTATAATATATTAATTATAATATATTTAAAAAAAAATCAAATATTGTATTTATTATAATATAAATAATATTATAATATTTGTAAATATATATATATATATATATATATATATATATATAATATTAATAATATTAATTAATTAATATATTATTAGCCAAAATAGCGTTGAAATACACAACTCCGCATACAAGGTCCAAGACCATGGTGGAGCTAAAAGAGAAAATCGAAAAAATGGAGAAGGACATCAAGTCCCTTGTCGCTGACCTAAAATGCTTGAAGAAAAGATGCAAAATAACAATACATTACTCAAAGACGAGCTTGTTTTGGTACTAGAAAGAAGGCACAACGACAAACTTGACATCCTGAACAAAAAACCAAAAGACTTGGATGCCAAAATGAGTACCATGACGCAAAACATAAACACCTTAACACAGAACATGAGCACCATGATGTAGAACCATAATACATTAATCGAGATGTTGCAAAGGCTCATACCCAGTCCGGGCCAAGTCAGTGGTCCACACATGCTAGATGCCTCATTTCATGTTGCCACCCAGGAAACACTCGTAAATAATCAAGAAGAATTGCAAAAAGAAATAAAGATTAACAATGTGACGCTTAAGCAAGAGATAGAAACACAAGTACTGCCAGATATGGAGGCATGATTAAACAACAAAATAGATGCTATAAGTAAAATAATAGAGAAAAGAAAAACTAAAAACCACCACCAACAACGGCTTGACATGACTTGTTTACATTATTGATCCTCTCGATCGGAACATCGGGGCATGACAAAATGACTCAAATACATAATAGATACATCCCAGAATAAACATCGGGTTACAATACATACGATACATAGGTGAATACATTCCGAAGTTACAAATACATCAACACTCCCTCTTAACTAGGAAGGTATTCTTTCGACACAATTTTCAGCACTGGTCTTCTTCTCTGTATCAACTAGATCATCTTATCATCTGCATCTCTGGTCTTCTCCAGTCTTCAAGTCATCTTTGTCTTCAAGTCATCTTCGTCTTCAAGTCATCAGATCTGGATCATCTCTCTATCTGGATCATCATGGGACATCCTCTCTGGATCTGGATCATCACTCAATCTGGATCATCATGAGGCATCATCTCTGGATCTGGATCATCTCTCTATCTAAATCATCATGGGACATCATCTCTGGATCTGGATCATCACTCGATCTGGATTATCATGAGGCATCATCACTGGGTCTGGATCATCACTCGATCTAGATCATCACTGGCTGTCATCACTGGATATCGATCATCACTCGATCTGGATCATCACTGGCTATCATCATTGGATCTCGATCATCACTCGATCTGGATCATCACTGGCTATCATCATTGGATCTCGATCATCACTGGTGCTATCTCATGATTCTTCTCATCATAGGAAGTTCTACAGAGCTAACCCTTTTTCATGTTGGTTGTAGGCCTAGCCTCCATGTAGGTCTTCTCCAGCACTTACATCTGACCTACTCGTCAGAAGGGCCCGGCACTCACATTCACCAGCATGATAGGACACAACTACTATCATATGTGAAAAGGCTTCAGCACTTACATCTGACCTACTTGTCAGAAGGGCACAGTACTCACATCCATCCAGGCTGGAACACATCCTGCTCACAATGATGGGAGAGTTCTGCACTTACATTCATCCAGGCGGGAACACATCCTGCTCACAATGATGAAAGGGTTTGCACTCACATCTGATCTTGTAGGAACCAATCCTACAATCATATCAGAATGGCCCCCAGTCCTCCTCGACTAAGCTAACTGGTAACTGACCAGATGCCTCCATTCTCCTAGAGAATGGCAGTTGCCCTTACATCTGACCTGCTCGTCGGAATGGCCAACACTCACATATGACATGGAAGGAACTTAATCCTTTAGCCATAACAGAATGGTTCAGCCCTTACATCTGATCAAGTGGGAACACATCCCTCTATCACATCAGAATGGCAACTCAGTCCTAGACTGAGTGTTCCTGGTACCTCACCAGGCAGCTCCATTCAAAGAATGGAAATTTCCCTTACATCTGTCCTACTCAATAGAATGGCCAACACTCATATCTGACATGGAAGGAAGCAATTCTCTTCACCATGACAGAATGGTTCAGCCCTTATATCTGACCTACTTGTCAGAATGGCTATGGATCTCAGCACTCATATCTGACATGGAAGGAACCAATCCTCTCACCATGACAGAATGGCTCAGCCCTTACATCTGACCATGGAAGGAACCAATCCTCTCACCATGTTAGAATGGCTATGGGTCTTATCACTTTCTCTTGGAGGAAACCTTGATATGGAGAACACCAAGCTTCTCCCTGAAGTACTCGAACTTCAGCGTAGCTAATGGCTTCGTCAATACATCGGCTATCTGTTCCTCCATCGCAACATATTGGAGCTTCACTGCTCCTCTCTACACCATATCCTTGATATAGTGATACTTGATCTCAATATGCTTCGACTTGTCATGGAACACTGGATTCTCTGACAACTTCACGCAACTCTGGTTGTCACAATGTATACAAGTAGCATCCAACTAAAGATCAAATATATCAGACAGTAGCTTCCGCAGCCATACTGCCTCACAACTAGCTGAACAAGCTGCGACATACTCTGCTTCAGCTGTACTTAGTGCCGCACAAGATTGCTTCCTGCTAAACCAAGAGATCACACCTGATCCCATACTGAAGCTACACCCTTAAGTACTCTTTCTGTCGATGGCACTGCCTGCCCAATCTGAATCAACATAACCCTCCAAGTTAATCTTTTGATTTGCATCGTACTTGAGCCCATAATCAACTGTACCCTTCAGGTACCTCAGAATATGCTTTGCAGTAGTCAAGTGAACATGTCTTGGATCTGTCAGAAACTGGCTCAAGGTGTTCACGGCAAAGAAAATATCTGGTCTTGTGTTTGTCAGGTACATCAATGACCCAATCATCTGACGATACATTGTAGCATCAACCGACTCTGATGAAGCATCACTCAATAGCTTCAGGTTCGATGCCATAGGTGTTGTCATAGCCTTGCAGTCCATCATCCCAAACCTCTTCAGGATCTCTATTGCATACTTCCCTTGTCCAAGGAAGATTCCATCTGCACTTTGCCACACCTCCATACCTAGAAAGTAATGCATCATCCCCAAGTCCTTCATTTTGAACTCAACAACAAGCTTTCTCTTCATATTAGCAATCAACCCATCTATACCTGTCACAAATAGATCATCTACATACAATAGAAGCATCACTGGGTTGCCATCTTCAACCTTGTAGTAAAGGTTGGAATCTACTTTACTCTTGGTAAAGCCCAAACTGGATAGAAAGCTGTCAATTCTGCTGTACCAGGTCCTGGGTGCCTGTTTCAAACCGTATAGGGATTTCTTCAATCTGCATACATGAGACTCTCTATCATGTGTCTCAAAACTGAGGGGTTGTTCTACATACACTTCCTCTTCTACTACACCATTCAAGAAGGCAGTTTTGACATCCATCTGGTGTATCTTCCATTTCATCACTGCAGCCAGAGCAAGTACTGATCTAATGGAAGTGTATCTGGCTACAGGTGCAAAGGTTTCTTCATAGTCTATTCCTTCTTTCTGAGAGAAACCCCGAGCTACAAATCTTGCCTTATACTTTTCAGTGCTACCGTCTGCAGCATGCTTGATCTTGTAGATCCATTTGGAAGTTACAACCGAATTCCCTTCTGGTCTTGGGACAACATCCCAAACATCATTCTTCATGGTCGATTGATATTCTTCGATCATAGCATCCTTCCATTCTTTCTATTCTGCCGCTTCTTCATAACTAGAAGGTTCTTTATCAATGAAATCACATAGTAAGGCTACATACCCAGAGCAGGATCTGGTCCTCTTTCTTTCTCTGTGATTCTCTTCTGGAGCCCCATATCTTTCCGCACCTTAGGGTGATTCCATGAAGATGGGTAACACTTTTTGGCCAAATTTGGCGATGAAAACCTGATTTTTTACTCATGTGCTAGATTGAAGCCCTCAAAACGCATATATGCCATGTGAATTTTGACTTGCAGTAAAAAAACAAATTGTAGAATATTATGTTGGCTTCATAGTGATATTTTTTTTAAAATATTCCGATATCATTTAATGTGTGAATTTTTTCATTTAATGAACTGTGTGACCTTAAAAATTTGAAGAAGATAATAAGTGGCTCATGTCCACGTAGAGTAATTCAATCTTGCATTAATAATTTAAAAAAAA
>LPNX010939043.1:186577-204154 GCA_001517045.1 Pseudotsuga menziesii
ACATTGAAGTGAATTGTGAGTTCAAAATGGTTTTTATTTCAAGTTCATCTATATACATCATCCTAATAGTTGTTATCACCTTAATTTCATTCACTTGTAATGTTTAAGTAGTCGTAACACTTAATATAGTGAAATACATGATCTACAAGATATTTATACACCATCAAATAAAATTAACTATTCAATTGAGCATGCCTAGTTTTGTGTGCGATATCCCTTTATGCTCACTCAAAAGGATAGCAAAAACATATCATAGAAAGGAGTTCAATAAACCTAGGAAATAAACTATGTTTCAATGGAAATAATCATAGAGAATTATTTGGATACTTACCTTCATAATACTACACCTTAGATAAGTTCACGTACCCAAGCAGGTTTCCTCTTATGAGGATTCTTCTCCAGAGGTGGATCTACATGTCTTTGTGGTTCCTCGAAATCTCGGTCTTCTTCTTGAGCTTCTTCGTTCATGGTTGTATCATGAATTTTGGGTACTTATGCTTTTGTTTCTTCAGGTTCTTCAGCAAGTCTCTTTCTGGATTTGTTGTAGGCTGTGTCTTCATCAAATGTCACATCCCTGCTGATGTCAATCTTCTTGTATCCTGGGAAATAGATTCTGTAAGCCTTCGAGCTTTCAGAGTATCCCACAAATATGCCCTTCTTTCCTGAAGGATCTAATTTTGTTCTCTTCTCTTTTGGAATGTGTATGTACACAGGATAGCCGAATATTCTGAGATGGCTAAATTCTGGTTTCTTGCTGGAGAAAACTTCTTCAGGAGTCTTATTCTCAAGTACTCTATGTGGAGTACGGTTTTGTACATACACCGTTGTTCTAGCAGCTTCAGCCCAAAGATGCATAAGAAGATCTTGATCATGAAGCATAGCTCTTGCAGCTTCCATGATAGTTCTATGCTTCCATTCTGCAATCCCATTCTGTTGTGGGTTATAAGGAGTGGACAACTCCCTCTTAATCCCTGATTCTTTACATAGCTCTTTGAATTCATTCGAAGTGAATTCTCTGCCATTATCTGATTGAAAAGTCTTACTCTTCTTTTCAGTATAGTTCTCGATCAAGACTTTGAATTCCTTGAATTTACTGAATACTTCATCTTTGTTCTTCATGAAGTAAACCCATGTCTTTCTAGAAAAATCATCAATAAAAGAAACATAGTATGCATACCCTCTTAGTGAGTTTGATGACATAGGACCGCATACATCGGAGTGGATGATTTCTAGTATGCCTTTGGCTTTGCTTTCACTGCTGGGAAATGTCTTCTTTGTATTCTTTCCTTTCGCACATCCTTTGCAAACACCATCATGTTTGGCTTGAAATTCTGGAAGACCTTCAACAGCTTTGCTTGCAATAGGTACTGGCTCTGTAATGCACATGTGCAAGCCTTCTATGCCAAATTTCACTTGGCTCTGCTGTGTCATGGACCAAGGCTTGTTCTGGATGGCCCTTTAATTTGTACAAGCCTCCTTCTTGTTCTCCAATCACCACTGCATCATCGATAGTCTTTCCTTTTGGCCACATAATGACTTGACCATCTATGAATGCAACCCGCATTCCTTTTGCATCCAATGCTGATATGGAGAGAAGGTTCTTCTTGAGTCCTAGCACAAACAATACTTCTTTCATTGTTAGAGACTTACCAAAGTCTAGTTTATATGAAGATTCCCCACTACCTTTTATTGGATATTGGTAGTCATCTCCTAGCTTCACCTTGTGAGGTGATTCATGTTCTGACATTCTTACAAAGGATTCCTTGAATCCCATCATATGGAAGCCCCGTTGTCTATAAGCCAATCATCACTGCCATGAGTAATGTTACCTGTGAGAGCGGAGATCAGAACATATTCATCCTTGCTTGAAGAATCTTCACTTTCATATCTAGATCTCTTCTTGGATGGTTCATCATCTTCTGCAGCATGAGCATGATGTCTTCTTTTGTTCCCCTTCTTCTTATGAGAGTGGTTCTTGCTCTTAGGATAGTCTTTTGCAAAGTGCCCTATCTCATCACATGTATAACATATTATTCTAGATAGATCATTTCTATTGTTATCTCTATGATGATGATTCTTACCTTTGAAGTGATGATGTCTTCTTCTGCTTCTTTTGGAGTGAATTGTGAGAGCTTGGTCTTCACTTCCCATCTTCTCTTCTCGAGTTGCTATCCGTGTTTCTTCTTGAGAACATTCTTCCCATAGTCTGCTGAATTTGACTAACTTCTTTCTAGCACAGATTCCTTGAATGAAAGCATCCCATGACCTAGGAAGGCCATTCAAGTAGTCATCACAATCTCTGCATTTTCCACTTCTTCATCAACAACTTCTAATTGTTCCTTGATCTGAGAAACCCTTGTGAAGTAAGAATGGATAGTTTCTACATTCTGAATCTTCACATTCTTCAGTTGATTCCTCAGAGTCATCTTTCGGTTTATGTTCTTTCCTTCAAACAACTTGGTTAGGGCATCAAACATAGATTTAGGTGTCTTAAGAGAGGACACCTGTGGGATAAGGTGATCCTTGATAGAATCAACAATGATCATCTTTTCCATAACCATCTTCTTCTTATGTAGGGCCTTTGCCTCATCTCCCTCTAGAACTGGAACCTCCTCATGAATGTAGGAGTTTAATTCATTCCCTTCCAGGACCAGGGAGATCCTATACTTCCAGGCTCGAAAGTTATCGGCTCCCTCAAGCTTTTCATCAAGCTTGGTATGATGAGACATTTTAAAATGAGAATCTCAAATGGAAATACAAGAGATCTTAGATCTTACCAGGTCAAAATGTCGGATCCGAGACTTGAGCTGAAATCCTGTAGAGCTGGTTCAGGAGCAAATTAGGGTTTTACTTTTTCGGAGTTCTGTCCACCCAAATGCCTTGAAATTTTTCCCTAACTTCGATTTTGGGGAGGAGATCAATCCAGGCCTGGGCTCACTGAAAAATTCTTCTTCTATAGAAAGCCCTAATTTCCAACAGCAGTGACAAGTCCAAAACCTCAGAATTGGATTCTGCTTCGACAAAAAGATGCGCCCTAAGGAGGAGAGTTGTTCCGCCTTACTTTTGCTAAAAATATGTGGAGGAAGATCCACAAACTAGGAAGCCCTAGTTTCCGCAGGTACACAGTGTCTTCTTCTCAGGTTAGCTCTGATACCATGTTAGTTTTTCAACATTAAGCTAGCATTATTAGGATCTTTAACTGAGAGAATAACAAGTACAACAATCAAACAAAAGAGACAATGAACACAGTGTTTTTCCTCGGGGAAACCATAAAGGAGAAAACCCCTCAACTTCCTCAGAGATAGAATCAGCACCAAAACAGTAAAAGCCCCAAAAGAGTAAGTGATCTCCCAACAGCAGTAATCTTCTTCTTGACTAGCCCCAGTGTCTTCTCCTTCCTCAACTATGCGCTACACTTGAGTGTGTATGACTTGTGTGATAAATAGAGACTCCAGTTCTCTATTTATACTAATCCCGACATGACTAAAACCCTACTAGGGCCGACCTCTACTCGGAGAGTCTAATAACCCTAGTGCCCCGGAATTGCAGGGACTTTAACACTTAGACAGTCGAAGGGTTACCCACCATGACTTTACATGACTTGTTTACATGATTGATCCTCCCGATCGGAACATCGGGGCATGACAACATGACTCAAATACATAATAGATACATCCTAGATTAAACATCGGGTTACAATACATAAGATAAATAGGTGAATACATTCCGAAGTTACAAATACATCAACATACATTACTCAAAGACGAGCTTATTTTGGTACTAAAAAGAAGGCACGATGACAAACTTGACATCCTGAACAAAAAACAAAAAGACTTGGATGACAAAATGAGTACCATGACACAAAACATAAACACCTTAACACAGAACATGAGCACCATGACACAGAACCATAATACATTAATCGAGATGTTGCAAAGGCTCATACCCAGTCCGGGCCAAGTCAGAAGTCCACACATGCTAGATGCCTCATTTGATGTTGCCACCCAGGAAACACTCATAAAGAATCAAGAAGAATTGCAAAAAAAAATAAAGATTAACAATGCGACGCTTAAGCAAGAGATAGAAACACAAGTACTGTCAGATATGGAGGCACGATTAAACAACAAAATAGATGCTATAAGTAAAATAGTAGAGAAAAGAAAAACTAAAAATCACCGCCAACAATTAAGCAATTCAGATATGTCACTTTCATCGTCCAATAGTTCCAAGCCACCCTCAAACCATAAGGCAAAATGGAATCAACACTGTCCTTACAAAGTGCACCCACCTAAGGCAAAAATAGAGTTGTCGAAATACAATGGGAGTGAAGACCAATGCGTTGTTTGGCTAAGCAAAGCAAAAGAATACTTCGACATTTACAACATTCAATCTGACGAGGAGAAGGTGAAATATGCGTCAATGCATATGGAAGGGTACGCCTATAATTGGTAGTTACGGTGGAATAGAGATAATTTTACCTACACTTAGAACTTGTTCAAAAATTATTTTTTTAATAGGTTTCAAGGAATCAAAGAAAATGAGTTTTTCACTAAACTTACCAGACTACAACAAGTCAGAGACGTTGAGAAATTCACACATTAGTGGGAATCCTTATCGACACGAGTATTTGGGTTATCTAACAAGCAAAGAATCGAAACCTATTTAGGAGGTCTTAAACCACACCTCCAAAAAGAGTTAAAGTTGCATGACATACCTAACATAGAAGTAGCAAGACATAAAGCAAAAGCCGTAGAACACAAATTGGGAGGAATTAAAACAACAGGCGATAACCATTATCGGCAATAAAAAGAGACACAATGTAGGTATTGTGCAGATACGTGGTCACCCTGTCATCAATGCCACAAACCTCAATCATATGCCTATGAAATGGAAAATAGATCGAAGTCAGCTAACAGTTACGCTGATAATAGAAAAAAGAAGAAAAACATATGTCGTCGATGCAGTGATTATTGGACCCCTGGTCATAAATGTAGGAACAATGAGACAATACAGTGCAAAATCATCAATGGAAAGGAAGTTCAAGTCTCTGCACAAGAGACCTCGTTCGATTCTAATACCGACACCAAGTCAGAATGAAGAACGACACTAGGAAAATACGTAAGCTTTGAGGACAAAGGTTCCTTAAAGGGAGTGGCAATGTAACAAATATAAAATAAAGTATTATTTAGATTAGTTAATTATCTTATGAAATGGTGTAACCCTTCAATTTACACGCTCAAAGCCTATAAAGACGAGCTTCCCTTGTAATTATCAGCATCATCCAATATATTATTATTATTCATATTCATTATTAAAAAGATAGTCGGATTTGACTAACGGACAACCGGATTCGGTTGCTCCAATATTTATGTGGAGTTATTCCGCTCTCAACAACTCAAGATCATATCTCTTTTTCTCTTTCATTTTATTTATATAATGTACAATAATCCAAAATAATATAAAAGAGGTAAAAGTGCGTTCAATGAAAAAATCACACAAGGGAGGATGTAGAGATGCCTAAATCATTCGAAAATATAGAATAGGTTGTAACTGATTTCAAGACATGAGGCTAAGAGATTTATGTGAAGTTATTCCACTCTCAACAACTCAGGATCATCTGGCTGACATCGAGACACTGGGAGTAGCTATGTACATGGAAACTTTACTCATGAAAATATACAAGAAAAAAAATACATGCAGGAAAACATAACTTGCCTCTAGTGAAAGGACACTATGCCTTAACGCAAGTGGATGAACTTGAACATAGTCACTACCTTCCACTGCCACACTGTCAGGTTCTTGGACGATTGAATATGAAAGAGAAAAATAGTAGAATCTAGTACATCTTACATCCGGTGTGAGATGATGACGTTGTGTTGTTTTCATCCCAGATTTAAAGCTTGCAGAAATGTAGACAAAGCATTTTAGCTACCTTGGAAGCTCGAAAGTTTTTGCGTTGTTTGACGTTTCATGTGCATCGTAAAGAGGGTGGGCCGCATGAAACTAACGCTCACCCTTAGACACAAGATAAATCATTTTGCACATCTTTGTATGGACGAGAAAGGTGAGTTAGCATGTAGATAAAAAAGATGTAAAACCTCTCTAAGATTCAAATTGATGTACTTTACAATGGATTTTGAGATTTCATTAATTTAGCAGCGCAACTCAAACTTTCTTAAAACCAGTTGTACTATTGTACTAGCTCCCGTCAGAAGATTACATTGTCAAAGTCTCAGTTTTTTGCATTTCGTGTATGTCTTCGAACCTCCTCTGTGAATGACAATCATCAATGAACTTTTGATCACTGCTTCCATTTAATTTCCTGAACTCATTTTCTAAAGGTTTGGAATATGTGCAATTGTTCTTGAAATAATATGCTTTTATCTGAGCTAACGATCATGGCCTCAACCATGTACTACTCTTTCTAGCATTTTAGACCATTGGTTGACTTGAACATAACTATTTTGAGGTAATTTCCAAAAATAAAGCTATAATAAATCGTCATACTGTACTCGTGAGTTTCTTCTGTATTGTTCCAACTATTGAGCTAAAACATTTCCCGGGTGGGACTTTCGCACTTAGCTACCTCCATTATGTCTTTGTCATGTAATTGGGTTGTTCAATACCAGTTATATTTTAGGCCAGCAATGTAGGCCCCTCCCATCTTTGAGATTCAAGGGTGGCATTGCCTGACTCGTGGCGGTCATGTATGATTAAATACCCTACTACTAAACATATGGTATGAGTTGTGGCATGCAAGAGCTCAATATAACTCCACCAAAGTCTACCCTAAGACAAAAAAATATCAGCGACCTCTTGCTGCATAAAAAGTAGAATCGATCTATGGAGTTAACCATAAAATATTTCAGTTATCCTTTTGTGTGTCTTTCTGCGATGGTTCCTTCACATATGGGAGCATTGGGTCGTCCTCCTGAACTTGTTCGTGTTTGCAAATGTATGCAGGTGATCTTGGCATTTGGAGGCTCGGTTTGAGATTTCAATTGTATCCATGCTCGTTTGCTCCCTGTTTCCCCTTGGTCATCTTGCATGGAGTGTTTTTTATTTTACTTATGTTCTCCCGTAGCATACCACCGTTATTAGTGTGCATTAATTCTTTTCCCTACGGTTGTGTATTTTATGTATATTTGATCTCATGTAACTACTAGGCTTCTGGTATCCGTGGGTGATGGATTGTCACAGCTTGCTCCTGCATAATGACCCTCCATCTTTTCGATAGTCAAAACCATGCTTTTTAATCTGAGTCATGCGTTAGTTGTGAAAAATAACACTTGAAGTATACTAGCGAGTGCATACAATACTCCCCTGTTGTGGTTGTTTACAACTATTCCTTAACGCTCTAAATTATTGTGTGTCAGGTGTGTCTGGGTATTAATTCTCTTCCCTCAACCTTTCTTATCCACCTGTGCGATTTTCCAATGCTGTGTTCTGTTCTCTTTCAATAGTTAAAGTTTGGGCCTCACATTGTGTGCTCCTTACATATCTCTTCCCTGCCAAAAATTTATTCATTTTCTAACCTATAAGTTGGTCTACTGGATCAACCTGCTTTGCGCTTCTACCAATCATCGTGTTTCCCAGGTATGCCAGTATGTGAGAATATATGAATATAAGGCTAGGTTGAGACATTTCCATTACACTTGTCTAAATGAAGAATAAAAGAGCTTTGAAAATTTCAAAACAAACTATTGTTAGGTTTTTCATTGAACCCAAGACCAACCAACCCCTTGACGTGAAAGAGGTTCTTTTGAATGGATTGGTGCACATACGATCCATGGAAACAACAATGGATGAGTCGTTGGTTCATGGTTTTTGATAAAACTCCTTGCAACAATGGAGAGGTTCCACAATATTTTCTTCAAAAACTTTATGCTTAGTTCATGTTGGGTCTCCATGTGAACTATTTTGACATTGGTGAGTTTAAAAGGGTTGGTGGTGCTTTTCTCCATGATCGACCAATAGCTAGGCATAATCTAATGAGAGGGCCACCTACTCCTAGGTGTATGCCTAACCCATTCCCTACATACACCTTAGTAACTAGATTTTTCGGATGACACTTCCACTACCATATCACATCTTACAAATAGTGTATTACAACAAAATGCATTTTGTGGCATCATCCAATCATGGACCATCATAGTGGTATCGAGGACCCTTAGATGTAGGTCCTTTATGATCCATTGTTCATGAACCTTTCATGACAACTAGTCAAGCAAAGGATTCTTCCTAGAGCCGAGCATTACCACATCGATACACTCACTAAAAGAATACTTTACATGCCCTTACCAAATATCCTACACGAGATAAATTTTTGTATGGGGTTAGTATGATTTGTAAATTGTAGTAAATCATTGAGTATATATTTAACTATACAATTGAAAATTATTAGATAAGCATTGCTTAAAGTATTTATATGTAACTCATGTTTTTTGGCATGTACAATTGTTCTGATATGACATGCAAATCCATCAAGGTGGGGTGAAATTAGTTCTCCTAACCTTGATTCTACTATGGAAACAATAAAAGATATTGCAAAACCTCACATATAGGTATTTAAATGATTGTAGGATTGTAGGATTTAAAATCGATTTAGTTGCAATTGTTGAATTCTTTTATGAGAAATCAATATTAATCTTGTTGTGGTTCCACGGGTTCTTTTTGAAGAGAGGGAGAGAGAGAGCAGAGGTCTCCACTTGGGGTAAACAAAACACCCCTCACCCAGGTAACACGTGCTAAATTAATTATATATTTGATGTGAAATTCATTGTCTTTGTATGGTTAATTTACATGTTTTTTCTACTAATCAAACATGTTCCTTATGTTTATGCAGGTACCATCTTCCATCATGCCATCTCAATACTCACCCATTCCTCTCCATATTCCACCTAGTACACTATTTCCATAGTTCATGCCAAGTAATGTGATTGGACACCTTGCACCAATGATTGACATACATGTTTCCCCTTATGGTGATGTCATCCATCATATATCCAATGGGCCTATATATCACTTCCCACGTCGATCCCTTCTTGTGGGTTCCATATATGTCCAACATTCACCAAGTTTATGTCACATCCCTTCCGTGATTGCACCCACCACTACAGCCGCATCCCTTGCATCCACATCGAATCCATCCATTGGACCTACATCTTCCCCCACACATATACCTACATCATCCCTCAACCACGTACCTATATCATCCCCCTGCCCCACCATTTCCTTAGAGCTAGTTGTCCATCCCAGTGATGCACTTCCTAATCGGGATGGGAAATCTCCTACATCGCCTCAGAAATTCATAGTGAGCTTGATAAGTTCATTAAAATATTATAAATCATGAATGAAATTCATAAAATAACACAATTTGATCTTTTTTGTACTAATTTATTTTTTGAAATTGTTGCAAGGAGACATTACTCAGAGGATTGGATTAAGGAGACAAGGAAACCGATTACAATATACTGTATCGTATCATGTGAGAATTTAATATTTGAATTCTAATTGTATTTTTAAGTGTATGAACTGATATAATTGTGGGAAAAAACTTATATTTTGTTTTCCCTTTCAGATCCCAAATAGACATTCTACACCTAAAAACAATAAGACTCAATCTTGCTATAAATCAAATAGGAGGAAGACTGAGTCTAGAGATGAGCCTCAGGTGTCGAGGGTGGCCATGGTGATTGAGACACCCACTATGTACATTAACCACGATGTGACATTTTGGGCATAATATGTCTATTTGTGTCTAGGCCATGATATGCCCTTATTCTATTTTTGGGCATGAACATCCATTACATGTATTGGGAAATATGTTCCATTATTTTTTTAAATGTATAGTTGGACCTATTTCCAATACAAATACATCGCTTTCATCCTATGTATATGATAGTTGATTTATCGATTTTTGCATTCATGACGTGGATTTGATGTTATATACTATGAATGCTACATTGTTCATGTTGAATGTAATAGGTTTTACACAGTTTGATTAAATTAATTCATACACTAATATCTACTAATGGAAATGAATGGCTAAGAGGATTATAAAAGGTATAAAGACAACTGGACACACATGTTTTCTTGCTAAGTTACTCATATGTGTTTAAGGAATACATTTCAAGTAATATATTGGTATTCCTTTACATTAACTCCTAGGTATGATCAACATCGATCTAACTCTAAGAACAACATTGTTCAATGGTCTTAATCTATTATGAATCATTAATAGAGAATGACAGAGTGAGGGATTTGTTTAGGAGTATTTCGTCAAGTAGAACTTTAGGTTGATTCCATTGGTTGTTTAATTGTTCTATCATTAAATCACGACATTTAAAATAAAATGTGCATCAAATTATAGAGTGTTGAATAGGAAATAACATTTTCACATGGTTGTAAGAAAAAATTCTTGTATAGTAACTCATATTCATGGATTTATGTGCTTAGGTTGACAAATTCTAGTTCCAACAACGACACATAAAGGGTTCCACACATATGTAGAAATGTGGAATTTTGGGGTGTAAAGGTAAATACAAATGAGTTTTTAGATCCTACCTTGGTGATATCATGCTACATCTAGAAAACCCTGAACCAAAACCACATGTAAACGTTAAACTTGGGCAGAACCCAAGCACAAAAACATGGATTAACCGACATTTAAAAAATTGAGAAACTTGGTTCAATAGATTAGAACTCCAAGCATGCCAAAATCTACCTCACTCATGCATTTTCCTCATTCAACTGCCCAAAATGCGGCATATTGATAAGTCCCAACAATCCCAATATCTCCAACCCTTGCACCCAGTCATATAGAATTCGTGCTATTGGGCCACCTCCCTCCTGTGCCGTGGGTAGATATGGTTCTTTCATAATCTCTGTTGATGCGAGCATATCATGATCCTCATACTTCACCCACACCATCGAGGGCACAATGTACCTGGTACAAATCATGGCCTGTGGTATCTTCGTCATCTTCACTGGGTATTTTTGGTTCTTCGTCGTTGCCATGGGCTTCGTATTAGGCCGACAAGGAGGCACATACCCAGGAACATCCATAGTGGATACCCATGGGTGGGCTGATGTCTCCTCAACCCCTGATGTTGATGGACCTGTCTGTGTAAGTGCCTCTTCCTGTTCCCACGTAAATGTTCTAGTCTGTCGCTTCTTATGAACCGGGGACTTCTGCCACTACACCCCACTCTTCTTCTTTGGAACTAATGGTGAACCCATCCACATAATTTCAATTTCTTCTTTGATGGGTACCCCAATGACTCGTGAATCTCTCTCACTGGAAATCTAAACTGTGACTTGCTCACGCAGCATGCCACACAAGTGCCCCACAGTTCTCAAATGGACACTCAACCTTACTCCACTCTACAACTCAACCAATCACTACAACTCAACTTCGCTGCAACACTCTCTGCAACTCTATCAAAAACTAACAGTTGCACAATGGTTAATTCCAACCACATTCGGCCACTTCTTATAGTGTCGAATCGATCTTCCGTCGATTATGACTAAATCATTACGGCCAAATCATGCATTAATCGCCTGATTCCATTGTTGATCTTGTGAATCCAACGATCGAATCCATCATTAAGATGCATCTCGTATGAGAGCGCCATTGGATAACTGTTTTGACTGTTGAATTTATGATTGATTTGACGTTGTTGCGACCTCTATGGATGTTGTGACTGGACTCCCTAACTGCGATAACGACCATCCTCTACTTGCGCTTCCACTTTGTCTTAGTGCTCCATCCTCCTCACTACAATCTCATGCCAAAACAAAGATTTTTTATTTTTTTCATTGCGCATTGCTTCAAGCATCGCGCGGCTCTGGCCTCGTTCTGTAGGGCTTCAATCTGCTACCATTCACTAGCTTTAGCAACATCACTCCATCTAACTGTTGCAGTTGTATTGCACCTCCTGTAGTAATGGAATTAATGAGATATGGACCTAGCCAATGCATCTGTAACTTACTTGGATGTTTCATGAACTTGCTGTCATAAATTAGTACTAGGTCTCCTTACCGAAACTCTTTGCGCTTAATATGTCAATCATGCCATGCTTTTGTCGATCCTTCTCAACGTGGTTGTGAAAACCTGCAACAAAGCGATCTTCCTTGAGCTACGTCTATTGCACCAAGCGTTCTTCTAATGCTACTCCATCATCCATGCGTGTCATTGCTACTATGTGCAAACTTGGAACAATGTACTCCATAGGAATGACTACCTATTTCCCATATAGCAATTTGAACGGTGTCTGCCCTGTCAATATTTTGCAAGTGGTGCGGTATGCCCATAATACTGTTGGAATATTCAAATCCCAATCATCACGGTTTGTGTTACATACCTTTGTGAGCGCATGCTCCAACACTTTGTTGAACGCCTCCACTATCCCATTTGCTTGTGGGTGATATGGGGTACTCTTCTTATGTTGTATCTGAAGCTCCTCTGTCAATGCGCTCATTGTGCGATTGATGAAGTTACTCCCCTAATCGATCACCAATATCCTAGGAGACCCAAATCGAGTAACAATGTTTTCAAATAGGAACCTCGATGTTGTCGTAGCGTTGCAATCTACAATAGGTGCGGCCTATGCCCATCTTATCAAATAGTCTATTGCTGTAATGATGTACCGCACACCAATTCTCTTCCTAGGTGGATTAATTGGTCCCACAAAGTCCACAACCCATTTATCAAATGGCTCCAACGTCACCTAAGGTACTAGTGGCATCTCATTCCTTCTTGACGGTTTTCCAGTTCTTTGACATACATCACAAGTCCACGCATAATCTGTCATGTCATCATGGAGAGTGTGCCACCAAAGTCTTGCGTAGAAAACCTTCCTGGCAGTAGCACGACCTCCACAGTGTCCTCTGGCGACTCCTGCATGTGCCTCTACCAATATATTCCCTTGTTCATGTGGTAGGACACATCGCCTTAAGATCTCATATGGTCCAATTTTATAGATTTGTCCATCGATCAACTGGAAATCCATGGCCTTAATGACCATCTTATTCTTCTGACTTGTATTAAGTTCCTCTGGTTCTATTCTTGTCACCAAAAACTGAATTATTTGCTCGTAATGGTCATCAACCATTTCAATTCTGAATACTTGCGCATCTGGAAACCCATATTTAATGTTTGTTGGTTCCTCACCTATCTCAATTCGTGATAAATGATCTGGGCCAGCATTCAAGCAACCTATCTTCAAAATTATCTCAAAATCAAACTACCGAAAGAGAAGCATCCAATGAGATATCTTCCGCCCCAACACAGGATTATTGACCAGGTATTTCAAAGCATAGTGGTCCATGAGCATATTGAAATGACCTCCCAATAGGTAATGTCGAAACTTCTGTAGCACATATACCATCGCCAAGCCTTCCCTCTCTATTGTAGTATATTTTTTCTCCGCAAACAACAACTTTCCACTAACGAAACCAATTGGGTGATCAATATCTCCTTTACCTGGTTGTGTTAGCTCCACTCCTAGCGCAATTGATGATGCATCCACATGGATAAGGAACTCCTTATTCCAATCATGAAAAAATAGTATTGGTGCTAAATCTATCTTGGCATTTAGTGTCTCCAAACTTTCTTAACACTCTTGAGCCCATATAAATATCGCATCCTTCTTCAACAACTGATCCATAGGAGCTGTGATCGTAGCATAACAACGAATGAACTTGCAGTAGTATCTTGTGTGCGCCAGTGTCACTCTCAGTTGCTTCACATTGGTAGGTAGTGGCAAGCTCAAAATCAATGCAATCTTTGCGGGGTCAACCAACATTCCTTGCTTGCGAATAATGTGTCCCAACAACATACAAAAAGGTCCGCAAATAATGCACTTCTTTGAGTTTAGCGCAATCTGATGCTGTCGACAATGCTCCAGCATCAGTCATAGGTTTTCCAGATGGTCCTTGATTAGTCCATAAACCATGTAGTTGTCCATATAAAACGCCATAAAATTTTGAATAAAGTTCTTGAATGCACCGACAACAATCCTAAAGAATATCGTAGGTGCATTCTTCAGCCCAAAGGGCATCACAGTGTACTGAAAAAAATACCCATTTAGTAACAAAGGTTGTCTTGTGATGATCCTCTTTTGTGATCTTAATTTGGTGATAGCCCAAAAAACAATCCTTGAATGGCTAGATTTATCGACCGCCCACTCCTTCTAACACCTTAGTAGTGAATGGTGTCAGAAATGGATCATGCAAACATGCATCAATCAATTTTCAAAGGTTGACACAAATCCAAACCTTGCTCAGTTATCTTTTTGTCCTGCACGACCATGGGGCTGATCCATTCTGATTCCTCAACTGACTCTATTATCCCAACATCCAGCATTTTGTCGAGCTTATCTTTGACCCTCTCCTTATATCACGGATTCAAGCGATACAGATGCTGCTTTAATGGCTTTGCATCTGGTTTCAGCAGGATCTTCATCTCTCCCGTATCTCCCAATATTCCTTTCATCTCATAAAACTTGGTAGGAAACAAATATTGAAATTCGTGTAACATATCTGTGATCTTTTCCATGGTTTCTTTGTCCCAGTAGTCCCCAACATTCTCAAACTTCGGGTTCCCCTATGCCCCAATGTTAACCTTCCCAATTTTTAATGGTTGAATCATTAGATCCATCGGTTAATCAGGTGCAGCGACATCCTAACTCCCTTCTGTCTTTGGAATATTTATTTTCTATGGATCATCATCATCCTCGGGTCCTCCCGTCACCTTGTAGCATTCCATCATCAATTGCATCGCACAACTCTCACGCAAATCCACTGGATATGCAACTGGAACTACCTTCAGAACAACATCGCATATGTGCTACAAGGCATTATGAATATTTGGATTGGGGTGCATCCACGAAGGTGGGTTACATTTTTTGGCAACACGGATTCGGAAAAAATGAAAAAAATTACCTTGATCAAGCTTTTAATAAACCCTCAATCAAGGTCTTAGCATCTTGATGGAGGGTTTATAAAGTGCTCGATCGAGGTTCTGTTAAACGCTCGATTGAGATTTTTGTAAACCCTCGGACGATGGTTCAAAACCTCGATCGAGGGTTAAAAAAAGCTCGATTGAGGGTTAAAGTAGACCTCGATCGAGTATCTTTAATTTCCTATAAATAGGCAACATGCCCATCATTTAACTGGATATGGATATGAGATTCCTTTGATGGATATTAGTCACAGAGTAATTGGGTTATAGATGTGATTAATCACATCTATGACTCCAATCAATTACATCTATAAATCCAATTACTCTACAACTAATATCTATACATAAAATCTAGGGGAAGTGACAGTAGTAATGCGTTTACTTGTTTTTGCTTCAAGGTATGTACTATTACCCCCAAGTATCATTCTTATAGTCAAAATTATGTTTTATTAAATTTTATTATCATATCATTCTATGTTTGATTTTAACTATATTTGGGTTTCCATATTCGTGTGCACACTCGAATATGTTTTTAGTTAAAGTTTTGAAAAACTCGATTAAGCTGCTAGCTCGATCCAGCTTTTCTCTAACCCATTCGATCAATGGTTTTAGAGACCTTGATTGAACTCATAGATTGATCTTAACATTGTATTTTCATATGCATCATGTAAAGTTTCATTTAATGAAGTCTTCCAAAAGATGCCTGGACACCTTGTATTTTGAATCCCCACTTGAATTCATGTCATTGAACATTTTCAATTCTTGTCAAAATGAGAATTAATAACATGTTTAGTTTCCATACTTTTTGTTTTTCAGATACCACAGTCGCTATAACACATTTTATTTTATTTATTTTCCTCCACTCTTAGCATTATGAAACACCAAAACAATTAGTCACGTGTTATTGATGTAAATTCTAATGGCATTCAATAATTTATTAGCAAGATTAATTGCAAATGTGTGACACAATAACAATTTTGAAAAGTAAACAATGCACATTGATATAACCCAAGGAAATGAGGTCATATGTTTTTTTCATGCTCACATTTTAATCTATCTAAAGGTACAAAAAATACATTGCTCCCTTGTATATAATTTTATATTTTAAAAAACTACAATTATGTGATATGACTCTGAATTTAACACTAATTTTTATCTTAATCATCTTGTTCTATTCCACCCTAGGCTCTGGGATTTAAATATCTAACCCGAGGATATATATTGTAGGTATCGTAACATAGTCCTAAGAATCTAGGTCGAATGGATACAACTCGCCTAAGTTCAACTCATCAATTGAATGGCATGCATCATTGCTCTCCTTGGTTCAATGCAAAAGTAATACTATGGCAATGATGCATGCAATTCAGTTGATGAGCTGAACTTAACCAAGTTGTGTCCACTTCACCTGGATTCTCAGGACTATGATCTGATACCTACGATATAGATCCTCGGAGATATTTAAAGCTCAGATCCTAGGGCAGAATAGATCTGGATGATTAAGATAAAACTTAGTGTTTTCAAATTCATATCACTTAATTGTAGTTTTTTAAAATTAAAAATTATATATGAAGGAACAAAGTATTTTTATTATTTAAAACCTTTCACTACGTTTCTGTAACTCTAATTCTTATCTTGAATTCCTGCCCCCTCCACTACTGCTCCATTCCAGCCCTATTTTGTGTTTTGAAGTAGTTTAATGAACATTAAACAACTTTTAACAATCAATTTCTCAAATCCTTGGCCCCATGGCAGTTGGTACCAAGGACTTATGGTTTCCAAGTAAAATGACGAAATGTCTATTAGTAGAATAAGCTGGCAATGTCATGATTATTTTTTTGTTTAAATTTCTAAGATATTTATTATTTGCAGAGTTGGTCGAATCAAATGATGTTGAAATTCCTTATGTCCATTTTCTTAGTTGGATCTTAGAATCCCATTTCTAAAATGTCCTACATGGGCATAATATTCTAGATAGGGTAGTCATGGTGGTGAGCGTGCATATAAAATCTTGGTAGTCATGTACAAAGGTTTTTTTTCTTTCGAATATTTAATAGAACCTCCATCGAGGATTTCTGAAAAACCTTGATCGAGGGTTTAGTAAACCCTCGATCAAGGTTCTGTTAAGACCTCAATCGAGGTATTTGAATACCTCGATCAAGATACAAATCTCAATCGAGGGCCGAAAAAACAGAGAATTAGCCCTCTTACAGGAAAATCAATGTTTCTCTGTGTCTTCTAGGGGTGTAAAAACTGGCACTCATGGCACACAACTGAGCAGAGTTCATAATGATAGATTCATCACTGAATCCTCTATCCATTGAGGTGTCATGCATGCATTTTGGCATTCATATGGTTTCTTTTAATTACTTCTAAAACTTACACTTAGAAAACTTGACAACAACTTCGAAGTAGCTCAAAGAAAAATCTGCATGGTAAAAAATTCACATCGAAAAATTTCTGAAAAATACATAGCCCACACATCGACACGTCGTCTTCAAAAATGTATATTTGATTTTTCAATTTTTGAAAACAGTGAAAAAAAAGTTGGGATGGACACACATGTGTATAAAATGATGCTGAAATCAGATGTGGTCACTTTCGAAAAATAATAA
>LPNX010939043.1:204165-274521 GCA_001517045.1 Pseudotsuga menziesii
TTAAATGCAAATTTTCACACATTAAATGACATCAGAATATTTTTTTTTAAATATCATTGGGAAGGCAACATAATATTCCAAAATTTTGTTTATACTACAAGTCGAAATTCACATGGCATATATGCATTTCAAGGGATTCTATCTAGAACATGAGTAAAAAAATAAGTTTTCATTGCCAAATTTGGCCAAAAAGCGTTACTCGCCTTCATGGAATCACCCATTGCTATCCGCAAAACTGAAGATGTGAGTAAATAAAACCATCGACTCTTCCCAAGTAGTAATCTATCTGCACAACTTGGCTGATACATACCATGATCGTGGGATCTCATCCAACGTGTGGATAAAATCATGGACCCACTCATCCTTTGGTCGTGATGCCCACAAGGTCTCACACCAAATTAGGTGATCACCAGGGTTATCCCGCCCATCGTACCTTCTAGCGTGGTACTCTTCTGTGCCACCAAAGCGAATTGTCATCAATCTTCGACACTGCGACCATCCAATGATCAAATTTTTATGGGTCTCCCACCAACATGCTGGAGTATCCTTCAGTGCTTCATCCAACGCCAACAACCACTATGGTTCTGACACCTTATCTTAAAATTCAACTAGAAACTCAAACAATTCCGACAGTCCTTCCTATATTGGTAATTCAACAGTCTCAGTTGCGACTCAACACAACGTTTGATTAATAAATCCACACTTCTAGAGTGATATCTCATGCATTCAATTCTGTCAGTTTTCCAAAGCATCGTCGAAATCCGAATACGTAGAGCTAGAGATGCACCAACCGAGATCACTATCGATAGTTAGATGGATGTAATCTTCTATGATGTTATATGCATGATCCCATCCTCTTACAGCTTCCTCTTTAACTAGTTCAACATATCTTCATCCTTTAGTTGGATCCATCGGAGCTATGACTCTAATGTCGCGATTTTAAAAGGTCATCACCTACTTCTTAAAATTAATCACCACAAAGATGTCATTGTCCCATCCAATCCCCAACAACACAGGATAGGATCCTCCACCATCAACAATGCCAATAACATTAAAATAAGCATAAGTCTTCATCCCCTCGACTTCCACAGCAAGCCATAGAACCCGTCCAATGGGTGCTACTCTGGCCTATTTAGCTAGACGTAGCTGTAAGGGGGACCAAACCAACTATTGGATATCCATATTTTTCCATTTCTTCCTTGTTAGAATATTGACGTCTGAGCCTAAATCCAATATGATTGAATCTACCTCATAGTCCCCAATCTGAATATTCATGTGCATCTCTTTTCCTGTCTTTTTTCTTATGTAAAGAGTTCACCGCAGACTCTTTATGTCCCTTGTCTGGTTGATGTAATAGAGTCTCAACCTCTGGAAGAGAATTGGGATCCTTTTCTAGTGAAAAGAAACTTTCAAAAATATTCTATAAAGTACCATGTTGTTGCGATGTCCCTGTTACCAAAGTGGAATCAAAAGCAGTTGGCATTTCATAAACAAGGAACTTACAAAGATTTCTTCCTATTACACCATGCGATTTAAAGAATGTATATTTCTCCACATCCACATCGAAATGCACCTTCTTATTCCAAGCCAACCGGATTTGTGGAAATAGTCTATCTTCTCTTGTCGTTGCAACTCCACGTGTCATGATAACAATATCAACATCTTGCATTCTGGGTTCTGCTGAGATCATCGCAAATGGCGATCCTTGATTCTGGTTCAACGGAGGGTTCACAAGTTGGTTCACGATTTGGTTCTAATTTTGAATCCGGTTCTAGTTTTGATTTTGCAACTGATTTTGGTGTTGAGTCTGCAACTATAGAAGTTCCCTTCCTGTCAATTCGCAATCAGTTGTGGACAGTTCTCAATAGTTTGGTTAACAATAATACAATAAGTACACTATGCTTGCAATTGTGGGAAATCTCTCTGATGATGACCCAACACTCCACAATTATAACATTGCATTAGTCTGCGACCTCGTCCTCGTCCTTGACCAAAGCCTCCATGTCATCCACCTCGGAATCCTCCTTACTATTGATAATGCGGTTGATTGAATCGCTGTTGTGGGGGATTCAAATGTTGCTAAACATACTGTGGCTAATGTGGGGCCATATGCATCTGATTGTACTGCGGTTGTGGCACAAACTGTGGTTTTGGTTTTGATTGTGGTGCAAATTGCATCTGCAGTTGTGGTGCAAACTATATCCGTGGTATTTGTACCACCTGCAACGACTACTCGGGTTGCTGCACTGTTCTGTGTTCCTCTCCCTTCAGATAGTACATGTCAATTGTTTTGTCCTAGAGTAGATCATATGTGTGACAATACTTATCTTCATTGCCAACATATCGGAAAAATGTGAAAAATTCATTGGCTTCATGACCATATTTTGCATATATCCAAAATATTCATGTCGATGCCAATAAACTTGGTAGATACAGCACCATGGCATGCCTCCACAACTCAATGGATTCGGTTCTCCTGACAGTAAGTAGTTTCAAAAAAATGGGCATTGATCCTTAGTATGTCCCTCTGCACGACATCGAGTACACCACACTTCCTCATGATGCTCTTTTCCTTTCTTGATATATTGCAACTGGAGGGTCAGATTCTCAAGCTGTTTTTGAATCTGGTTCATACCGACTTCATTATCGCCAACAAGTGAAGCTTCTAACTTCATCACAATCTCTAGAGCCTCGCTCTATGTTGCAATATTTTGCTGCATCAACGATATTCTGATATGAGAGAGTAACGCCATGATGAACCATTCCTTATGTTGAATATCACTCATCTCAAAGCCGGCTCTTGCCATTAGGGTCTTAAATCGCTAATCAAAATCCTAGACAATTTTATTTGGATGTTGCTTAATCTCCTTCAGCTCTATGATATATTACACCTCAGATTTTGGTTTTCTTAATTCTTTAATCAATCCTTTTCTAACTTCAGCCAGTGTTTTTGTTGGAGCCACCGTAGGAACTTGTACAAATTTCACGAACCAATCTAGTGAGTGACCTCGAAGTGTCATAATCAAAGTACCTTTCTTGACCTCATCATCTGTATTTTGTTTCATAGTCCACATTGCTTCACACAAGAACCGGTATTTTTTGGGATCCTCAGTCTCATTTCCATGGAATAGGGGTAACATTGCATCATCTCCCACCGTCTTGGACCCTCTTCCTACAGTCGTTGATCCGCTACTATTATATTTTTGTTGACACGTCAGATAAGTCGGTATCGAACATGTGTTCCTTCCAGAGTGTGGCATAGTGCACAGAGGTGTGTGTATGTTGTTTCTCTAGTTCGGCCTTTCCTCAGGCTCGGTTGTATCTTGGTCATCTCCTTCATCTTTATAGGGTTTCTTTGTCCCGTGTGGTCTTCCCTCATGGCCTTGTGTCTTGGTCACATCAAGACTTTCTCCTTCCCTTTACCACTTCCCTTGTTGAAACCTTGATCCTCCTCTCATAAGACCACTTCCTTCCTTGGATTCACTCATAGTCCCATTGTAACTTCTATCCATATACCCCATATAATTCTATAAAATCCTCACCTCCACGATACCCGTAACCTCTACATGCTAGGTTTTTACTCGACAGAGTTCATCTTTAATATGCCCTTTTCACATATTAGCATCTTAATACATAACTACAAAGATAAAAGGAACCTACCTCTTGGTCCATTGAAGAACTTCCTTTCTGTGTCGCTATCAGATTTAACTTTGTCTACCGCGAAGTTAGTGATATAGCCCTCCAAGATAATTTTAAGCCAAACATCAACAAACCTTGATGCTTTGTTGTCTACCTCTTGCAAGTGCTGGATCAATTATGTGGTCTAGCCAATCGGTTCGCCTCCTTGGAAATTTGTCTTTCGATATGTCAATCGCACAAACCACTTATACAAGATGATGAGAAACTCAGAGAAAAAGTATTCATGTTGACTGTTATGCATATACTCTACCATCCACTAATATGTTGTCAGTCTAAGGTTCTGATTCTCTTTCTTAGCAAACTCCTATATATTTTGGTCAAACCAATCTTGAATTTCCAGTCTTGCTGGATGCCACAACATGTCCTCTCTCCTCTTCGCACTAAGGTCCAAACAACAAAACCATTTGTTGACACAAAACCAATTGACAGGGTTTCTCTCTCTGTCGACACCCAAACCACTGCGATCTCCCTGAGCACCAGCCCAGATAGGTTTTACCCTGTCCGAAAACACCTGCAAAGCAGATGAATTCTCACCCGAGATGTTCGAGGGATAACTATCGAAACCAAGTTTCCAAAGTATGAAGGAGGACTTAGCATATACATATCAACTCAGCGCAACATTATCCAACATATCTAATTATCCAGACTATGCATTGAGAGAATAATGTCATCATTCAATAGATCACATTAACATAGCTAAATCACAGCAAAACCTAGATACACAAACATATCTAGTAGTGTATCATCATTCCCAGCATAGAAACATCACATCATTTGCATATACAAAACACATTCACATTTGGATTGCAGAAAACAAGAAAACCATAAGATAGACAAAGACATAATGGTTCTGCTCAATCTCTGTCATGTCATATTAACCTTCACAACAAAACAAAGACTCTCCAAAACAACTCTTCAGCTCACATAAACATATCCAAAAGGTTCCCAGTAGAGAAGACTAAAAATATGTGTAAGTCCTCTTAACACTTACAATTATACATCTATTTATAGGCTTGCGCCTTTACATTGGTGGTCCACTTAACCAACTTCCTAACTACTTCTTAACAAAATATACAAAATAATAACCACAATCCACATAATGCGGTCCAAATCTACAAAATATGACCAAATATACATAAAATATTGTAAATCTCACTTACGCATCGTTTTCCACCTTGCGCGACTTATTTGACCTTATGTAGCATCCGCGATGTTGCGTAGCTAACTTATCCCAAACTGAGCCTTCCAACAATGATCCATGGAAATAACGCTAGGTGAGTCGTTGGTTCATGGTTTTTGATAAACCTCTTTGCAACAATGAAGAGGTTCCACAATATTTTCTTCAAAAACTTTATGCTTAGTTCATGTTGGGTCTCCATGTGAGCTATTTTAACGGGTTGGTCTTTCTTTTTTCCATGATCAACCAATAACTAGGCATAATCTAATGAGAGGGCCACCTGCTCCTAATCTTCTTATCCTACACTACTATTGAGTTGATCCATTATGATTCTTCAACGGGTTCTATGATACTCAGATCTAGCATTCGATCTAATTATTTCTTGACCTTTTCTTTATACCACGGATTCAACCAATATGGTCACTGCTTCATAGGCCTTGCGTCAGGATTTAACGATATATTCATCTCTCCAAGGTCTTCGACAATCCCCTTTATATCTAATAATTTTGTATAGAACAGATCCAAGGATTCATGTAGTAATTTTGTGATCCTCCCTACAGTTTGATCATCCCAATAATACCCTATGTTAACGAACTTGGGATTCTTCGGAGATCCAATTTTTACTTTCTTTGTTTTTAATGGATTTAGGAACTGGTTACTTGAAATACCAAATCCATCCACCATGCGAGTACCATTATATTTTGGGATTTTTGTGGCTTGCGGGTCATCATCATGTCCACCCATCACATTACAGAACTCCATCAAATGTTGGACCATCGTGTTGCTCTTATTAAATTTTGACTTCGACATAGGGATATCTTCAAATATCTTCGTCTTGATCACTTGCAATGTGAGAAGGATGGCCATTGATAAACTCAAATGTGTGTGCAAATCTAGGAGCTACATCATCCCATTCAATATTCCCTTTTCGTAGCTCAATAGACGTGTACCATTTCCTTGGTACCATATCCAATGTATGTGCAACATGGTGAACCCATTCCTGTCTCGAGCATGCCTCCCATGTCACACGATAGTATTCAGTGTGCTTAACAGGATTAGTCAATCATGTGTAATAATGAATATTATAATTGATATTATCTCCAAATTGTATCTCCATCAATTTTTGGCATTGAGGCCAGTCTGAGATAGATTCTTTATGTGCGACCCAACATCTGGGAGTTGAAGTTTTCAGCGCAAAGTCCAAAGTGGATAAGCGCTCATGTTCTATAACTTTATCTTCAAATTTTGTTAGAAAATATTCTAGGTTAGGTAAGCCTTCATATGTGGCTAGCTCATTTTTCTCATTACCTACCCATCACACTAACTGTGTAATTATTGCACATCTTTATTAAATTGAGCACATAGATATATGGATCAACACACAACTCACAAGATAGATCATACAATTTACGTAGAAATTGAAGAATAAACAGTGCAAAAATGGCTTCCAACTGTGAATGTTTTCATTAATCAAAATTAATTAGATAATTAATTACAATGTAGTAAAATGACTAAATAGCCTCATACAATTTGTATCCATGTGAGGAAATTCAAATTGGTTTGACTCTACTTGACTGCATTGTTAACTAACCTTGTCTAAGTCATTATCGTAGTTCAAAATCCCAACTCAGGTGTCTAATTCAATGTTAACTAGTGTAACTGACTAAGGTAGGTGAGTAAATGCACCTCGCCTGCATGCAACCATGCAAAGCTAGCACTAACTGAGTAGAACTGAATGTAACAGACTAGAACTGAATGCAACTGAATCCTAACTGAGCTTGACTAGTCACCAACTAAACTCAACTAATTATGGAGGTTGGTGTTGGCACTCCCAGTGGATCCTAATTTGTAGGGATTGATCTAGGAGGCTCCTAAATTGATGCATGTGAGTGCAATTAGTGGCAGTTGGCCTCAGTTAGTGTTCCCCACACTTTAGTAAGTCGTACATGTGCCCCAATTAGGCCAAGTGGACCCAATGGTGCTAGTGACTAAATATAGACTGAAAGGACTTCTGATTTAGACATAATTGACCAAATTGGATAAGGGATGATTATAATCCTAACGCTCCCCCTCAATTATAACTTGGAAAATTTGTGTGCCCTGGTAACTAAGACCATAGGTCACCCATTACATCAAGTAAAGTAATTGCTCAATACAAGGAGCTGGGGAAAAAACCACATGGGAAAAAATCCCCCCCTCTAACTAAGAAGATAGAATCAGGATTCAAGTTTTAAAAACTTGAAAATATGTTCTTGCAACCTTAATCTCTGGGATGTAGCAAAGCAGCATGCATGATGTTTTGTGCATAGTTATCCTGGGGCCTGGCATGTAGACTTCTCCATATTCTCCCAAAATGATGATGGAAGGAAGGAGGAATGTAACCTTTGCCTCTTTCTGGATGAAGAGGTGCATGATCAAATCTATTCTTCTAAAAGCAGTGTAGCTGATCAAACCTTTCCATGTATAATATCACAGGGAGTTTGTTGTATCTCTCAGAAGGAGGTGAGATTGCATGACATAGTGCATAGTTCTTTGTCTTATGTATGTCATATGGATTTCCAGTTATCCTCCTAGCTTCCTGCTTGGGAGTAGGTACTGGATATGGATTTGAATCACCCCAAATCTCAATCTCATAAACTGATACAGCTGGTTCTGTAATACTAGTGGAAACTACAAAAGAAGTAGATGGAATGGTTTGACCTTCCCTTTCAAGTGGAACCTGATAGTGCACTGGTTCTGAAAATGGCATGAAGTGTGAGAACTCATATTCCTTGGAGGCAGTATTTTGCACCACCTTTCACTATGATGCTCCCAATAGAGATATATGAGATCTCCATTAAGCCAGGCCCAAATATCACTCGCTTTGGAGAGCCAGTATGAGTCATTTGGTATACATATAACAGATTTGCAGCTAAGGAGGGCACATAAAGCACATCTTTGAAATTTCCATGTTAAAGCTTGATAGAACCCTTCCCTTTGGCTCAAATTTGACTATTATTACCCATATTAATAATAGGACAATCAAAAGACTATAAAGAAGATAATGATTCTCTGGATGCAACCATATGATTGGAAGCTCCAGAATCAATGAGGAAGGCACGTGTTGTTGAACAACTAGCCTTCATTGCATGGCATGTCTCTTCATGTTCTTCAATTTATTTTCTATGGTCATCCTTCCTTGTGCCATAAGGTACAATAATGTTATGTTTCTTCTAAAGAAGAGACATTTCATCAATTGTTCTTCTCATACAGGAGCTTTCTGGATGAAAACCCCTTCCATAGTAAGAAAAAAGGGTCTTTCCTTTGCCATTATTTTTTCTTCTCTTCGAACCTGAAGGATCATTTGACTGCTCTTGCTCCACAGGAGACTCATCCTTTTGCTTCCCCTTACCATTTACAACATTAAGTCCTCCAGCAACTAGTGCTTGATCTTTGGAAGATCGAATGATCCCCATTTGGATCAAATTTTCATGCTTATGGGTGAGAGATTCAGTGAAGGCATTAAGACTGGGCATCCTCTAATTTGGAGAAGTGAGCTTCCTTGAATGAAAGGTTGATACAAATACCGAGTAGTATGCACCAAGTTTTGAGAGGATGGCAAGGATGAGTTGATCATCCTCCTTCTCAACCTTGCACAACTTCAATTGGAACACCAGGTGCTTGAATTTGGTGAATAAATCATTTAGTGTTTCGAAGTTGGTTGGATGAAGAGAAATCAGCTCATTCTCTAGCTGGTAGATCCTCAGGTCATCCTTTTTATCAAACAAGGAAGCAAGCTTATCCCAAACCTCCTTGGGAGTATTCAATCCATTGATGTGGAAGAGAATATCTCTACAGATTGAGAGGCACAAGCATCCGTATTCTTCATCAAACCTATTCCAGCATTTTCTTTTGTCAACATAATGAATCGGCTATGCCTCTGTCTCCATTGTGAGCTTGAAGAGTATTTTGGAGTGAAGCTACATCTCCATGTCCTCCTTCCACTGGTTGTAGTTGAAAGGAGTGAGAAGCTCCATTGGAGGCGTCATTCGAATGAAGTGAAGGAGACTGAGCTTTTGTAGTGAATGCAGTGAAGGACACTAAGCTACTATAGCAAATGCATTGAAGGAGAGTGATAAACCTGTAAATCACACAATCAAAGAGACAATTTAAGGTTGATAGCCTGCACTTTTGGAATTTTCTTCACACCCAAGATAGTTGATAAAGAAATCTTGATCAACAATTCCTTTACTTCGGATATTAAGTGGTAAATTCTCCGCTTCTGGTGTAGTACTGGAAGGAGCAATTTTTCTCAAAAAAAAAATATTTTGATCTAGGTATGAATATGTAGTAGGAGAAGTGCCTTGTCCTTCTGAGGCTCTGATACCATATTAAATTGATCACATATATCTATGGATCAACACACAACTCACAAGATAGATCATACAATTTACTCAGAAATTGAAGAATGAAATAGTGCAAAAATGGCTTGCAACTGTGAATTATTTCATTCATCGAAAGTAATTAGATAATTAATTACAATGTAGTACAATGGCTAAATAGCCTCATGTAGTTATAATCCATGTGAGTAAATTCGAATTGGTTTGACTCTACTTGACTGCATTGTTAACTGACCTTGTCTAAATCATTATAGGAGTTCAAAATCCCAACTCAAGTGTCTAATTCAGTGTTAACTAGTATAACTAACTGAGGTAGGTGAGTAAATGCGCCTCACTTGCATTCAGCCCTGCAAAGCTAGTGCTAACTGAGTAGAACTGAATATAACAGACTAGAACTTGATGTGACTGACTCCTAACTGAGCTTGACTAGTCACAACTGAACTCAACTAATGGAGGTTGGTGTCGACACTCACAATGGATCCTAATATGTAGGGATTGATCTAGGGGGCTCCTAAAGTGATGCATGCAAGTGAAATCAGTGGAATTTGGCCTCAATTAGTTTTCCCCACACTTTAGTAACGGGTACATGTTCCCCAATTAGGCCGAGTGGACCCAATGGTGCTAGTGACTAAATATAGACTGAAAAGAGTCCTGATTTAGACATAATTGAAAAAATTGGACAAGGGAGGATTATAATCCTAACAATATTCTCATATATACTTCATGCAATCAGTTTTGGCAGTTCCAAGTATTCTCCAGAATATGACGTGCAAGAACTAACACTTCTCCAACTAAGATTTCCCTGGGTCATTGGATTTAGGTAATTGTCGCTTGTAGAAGTGAAGTTATAAATTTGGTCTAGATAATCTCCTTGTCCTTAACTATTTAATTGCTCACATTAGAGGAAATTTCAACTCAAAATGGGCCTCCTAAGGAAAATTAATAAAATAATAGTTAAAATAATATTTATTAATTTTGGAGGAAGAAAAGAAAAAACTATTTTTTTGTTCGTATTTTCGACATACCTCCCTGTGTTTTTACTCAAATTTCCATTGGGAAAGCTCGTTGGATGTGGAATTAAATTCCACATCCAACGAGTACCCACTCACCATACTTTTGACGGGCCCCGCTACCACAAAAAACAAGAAATACCTAAAAAACATGATGATGATGTCATCATCACGTTTTTTGAGGTATTTCTTGTTTTTGAGGTAGAGGGGCCAATCAAAAGTATTCCGAGTGGGTACTCATTGGATTCAGAATTTAATTCTGCATCCAACAAGATCTCCCGATCGAAATTTGAGTAAAAACACAGGGAGATATGTCGAAAATACGAACAAAAAAAGTAGTTTTTTTATGATACCTATCCCCAAGTTTATATTAAAAAATTGTTTAAGAGGTGCTCCCTTTTTGAATTTTAAAGAATTTTGATTGGATAATACATGATGACATGGAATTTGTATTATTTTTGAAAGGCCCACCTTAAATTGAAATTTCCTCTAATGATGTATCTTTGTCCTTCTAGTGAATCAATTGGTGCTACCACCCTTAGCTATGAATCTTCAAATGTTAATATTCTTTTATTAAAATTTATAATTGTTTGATTATGAATCACGCAGTTGATCCCTATAAGTGCAGGATATGGATTTGTATTGTCCAAAATGCCAATCACTTTGAAATTAGAATAAATTTTATGACCTTCTATAATTTCAACAAGAACTTGAGTGAGTCGACTGATAGGTAGAACCTTTGACTGATTCACTAATCGAAGTTGGAAAAGAGACGATATGAGTCTCATATTTCCTATGCTTTCCCATGTTTGTCTAGTCAAAATATTGACATCAAATCCCAATTCAAGAATAATATAATCCATAAGATCATCTCCTATTTGTGTAGTGATCCTTAGTTCGCAACTAGTCTTCAGTCTTTTCCTAATATTATTAACGATTTTTCTGGTCAGACCTCTTCTTTAGGTTCTTCTAAAAAATATGCCAATTTTACGATGACATATTTATCTTGGATTATCATTAAGAAACTTTTAAATAATTCTTTTAGTTTACTAACCTTTTCGAATGATTGCTTTCGAAGTAGCTAGTCAAGTATTTCAGGCATCTCCAATATTGGATTTCCTGAAGTAGATGCTTGATTTCTATCGAAGAATTCTTGTCAAGCTTCCAATAATAATTCCTTTTATTTTTAAACGTTGAATGGTGCGTTCCTTTGTGATGTTGATCGCACCTGCGGTTTCCCATACATCTCTTCTTAATCTACTCTCGTCGCAACACCTCCTCTTGTTATGATAGCTATATGTGGTTACCTTGGTTCAGTAGAAATATTCTGTATATTCTAATCGCGGTTTGGATTTAGATTCTGTGGTGGGTTCATATTTCCCACATTCCTATCCTACGTCACATTCAACTAAGGACATTGCTTGACATTATCATAAAAATATTTGCAATACGAGCTTGTCATAATAGGACTCGTGCGGTCCCTAGAAAAATGTCTAGGCTTCCCATAATTATAATATATAATTTGTCATCTCCCATGACCAAATATTCCTCCTTGCCCTCAACCTCTATAATTTCCACCCCCCTTGGATTGAGGGTATTGTTGTTGCAGATATTGGTTCTAAGGGTATTGGTTATGAGGATATTGAACCTGCGAATATTGAAACAGATTCCGCTCAACCTGCAATTGTGCATCATTATTCATTAAATGAGTATCGGCTATTTTCTCATGCAAAAACTTGTATGCCTTGTAGTCTTTCTCATCATGGCCTACTAATCGAAAAAATTTGCACTATAAACTAGTCGACACAATTACAATCTTCTGTAAGCACAAACATTCTTCATATATGTTGGGAAGTTGTCTTTGTGGTGTCCCTCTGTTCTGCATCTGGTACACCAAAACTCTTCTTTTAATTCCTTCCATTTCTTAATATCTTGAAGTTCCAGCATAAGGTTGGCTAGTTGCAACTAGATTTGCATCATTCTGGAACCAGTCTCTCCAATATGTGAGGATTCCAATTGCATAGCCAATTCGAGAGACTCGGTCCGCGACAAAAAAAATTTCAACATCAAGGGGATCGAGATGTGCGGTAACAATGCTGCAATAAACCATTCTTTGTGTTGAACATTAAACATATGGAAACTTACTTTGGACATCAACGTCTTAAATCTTTCGTTTAAATCCCAAAAAGATTATGTAGGAAATTGTTTAATTAATTTAATCTCTATAATGCACTCTAACTCATATTTGGTATTTTTGAATTCATCTATTAGTCCTGCTCGGAACCATAGAGAATTTGATGTACCAATCCAATTCTTGACCCCTAATGGTTGTGATCATTTGAGCCTTTTTTATGGCTTTGTCTTGGACCTATCTCACGGTCCACACAGATTCACATAGAAACCAATGATTCTCGGGGTCTTCGAATCCATTTCCATTAAAGATTGATAACTTAATATGATTCCCAGCCATTATATTCATTCGATGCATTGCTTGGCTAGTGGGAATCCCTTGTCTGGTATTCCAACGACTATTGTTGTTTTAATTAACAAACCCACCCAGAGATGATTTTCTAGATATTACCTCTAGATATGTACCCGGGGTAGTGGGTATGGTGTACTCTCACTCTCTATCCAGAGCTTCTTCTACTTCCCTTTTTCAGATATAGGATTTTATTCCTCTTCCTCGTCACAAGAACCTTCATCAAAGCGCGATGCCAAATCATAGTCCTCTGGTATGTTCATGTTGTAACTTCCTCTTTCAATCGCAGTCCTTTAACTCTTTCCCAACCAAAATATGATTTCCCTTCTTAAACATCCACCTTCTATTCCAGTCTCATTGTAACCAGAAAAAATCTCAGGTTATAACTCTGCGCCATTTTTCTCGAACTTCTCAAGTGATATATCCTAGGTCTATGCACAAATCCTTATTCATTAGACTCCATTCTTAATATCCCTTTATCGTATACAAGCATCTTGATCCAATCCTTTAAAGACTTCAAATAATGACCTATAGGTCCTTCACAACATTTTCTTTCCACCTCATTGTATAATTATGTCATGTTGACAACAATTTCAGTCGTATATCCTTCCAAAACATTGTCAACCAAAACTCAACTGCCCTAGATATAGGGTTGCTAACACTTTTCAGCAGCTAAATCAACTGAGGGATCCAATCTATCAGTTCTCCCCTTGAAATTTTCTCCATTGGGTTGGTAGCCTCAACAACCAGCGTAAGGTTGGCTAGTTGCGACTAGATTTGCATCATTCTGGAACAAGTCTCTCCAACATGTGAGGATTCCAATTTCATATCCTATTCGAGAGCCTCGTTCTGTGACACAAACGTTTTCTACATCAAGGCGATCCAGATGTGCGGTAACAATGCTGCAATAGACCATTCTTTGTGTTGAACATTTGACATATGGAAAATTACTTTTTCCATCAACGTACTTAAATCTTTGGTTAAAATACCAAATAGATTATGTAGGAAATTGTTCAATTTCCTTAATCTCTATAATGCACTCTAAATCAGATTTTGGGTTTTTGAATTCATCTATTAGTCCTACTCGAATTTGATCTAATGTTTTTTGTGGGACTCATGTCGAAACCACATAGAATTTCATGTACCAATCCAATGCACAACTCGTAAAAAATTTGCAGCATAAACTGGTCGGCACAATTACAATATTCTGTAAGTACAAACATTCTTCATATATGTTAGGCAGTTGTCTTTGTGGTGTCCCTCTGTTCTGCATCTGTACACCAAAGCTCTTCTTTTACTTCCTTCCATTTCTTAATATCTTGAAGTTCCAGCATAAGGTTGGCTAGTTGCAACTAGATTTGCATCATTCTGGAACCAGTCTCTCCAACATGTGAGGATTCCAATTTCATAGCCAATTCGAGAGACTTGGTCTGGGACAAAAAAAATTTCAACATCAAGGGGATCGAGATGTGCGGTAACAATGCTGCAATAAACCATTCTTTGTGTTGAACATTAAACATATGGAAACTTACTTTGGCCATCAATGTCTTAAATATTTGGTTTAAATCCTAAAAAGATTATGTAGGAAATTGTTTAATTTATTTAATCTCTATAATGCACTCTAACTCATATTTGGTATTTTTGAATTCATCTGTTAGTCTTGCTCGGAACCACAGAGAATTTGATGTACCAATCCAATTCTTGACCCCTAATGGTTGTGATCATTTGAGCCTTTTTTATGGCTTCGTCTTGGACCTATCTCATGGTCCACACAGATTCACATAGAAACCAATGATTCTCAGGGTCTTCTAATACATTTCCATTAAATATTGCTAACTTAATATGATTTCCAACCATTATATTCATTCTATGCACTGCTTGGCTAGTGGGAATCCCTTGTCTAGTATTCCAACGACTATTGTTACTTTGATTAACAAACCCACCCAGAGATGATTTTCTAGATATTACCTCTAGATATGTACCAGGGGTAGTGGGTATGGTGTACTCTCACTCTCTATCCAGAGCTTCTTCTACTTCCTTTTTTCAGGTACAGGCTTTTATTCCTCTTCCTCGTCACAAGAACCTTCATCAAAGCACGATGCCAAATCATAGTCCTCTGGCCTGTTCATGCTGTAACTTCCTCTTTCAATCGCAATCCTTCAACTATTTCCCAACCAAAATATGATTTACCTTCTTAAACGTCCACCTTCTATTCCAGTCTCATCGTAACTAGAAAAAATATCAGGTTATAACTCTGCTCAATTTTTCTTGAACTTCTCAAGTGATATATCCTAGGTCTATGCACAAATCCTTATTCATTAGACTCCATTCTTAATATCCCTTTATCGTATACAAGCATCTTGATATAATCCTTTAAAGACTTCAAATAACGACCTCTAGGTCCTTCATAGCATTTTCTTTCCACCTCATTGTATAATTATGTCATGTTGACAACACTTTCAGTGATATATCCTTCCAAAACATTGTCACCCAAAACTCAACTGCCCTAGATATAGGGTTGCTAACACTTTTCAGCAGCTGAATCAACTGAGGGATCCAATCTATCAGTTCTCCCCTTGAAATTTTATCCATTGGGTTGGTAGCCTCAACAACCAGCGTAAGTTCGGCTAGTTGCGACTAGATTTGCATCATTCTAGAATAAGTCTCTCCAACATGTGAGGATTCCAATTTCATATCCTATTCGAGAGCCTCGTTCTGTGACACAAAATTTTTCTACATCAAGGGGATCCATATGTGCGGTAACAATGCTACAATAGACCATTCTTTGTGTTAAACATTTGACATATGGAAAATTACTTTTTCCATCAAAGTACTTAAATATTTGGTTAAAATACCAAATAGATTATGTAGGAAATAGATTTGGTTAATCTCTATAATGCACTCTAAATCAGATTTGGGGTTTTTGAATTCATCTATTAGTCCTACTCGAATTTGATCTAATGTTTTTGTGGGACTCCTGTCGGAACCACATAGAATTTCATGTACCAATCCAATGCACGACTTGTAAGGGTTGTGATCATTTGAGCCTTTTTGATGGCTTCGTCTTGGACCTATCGCATGGTCCACATAGAGTCACATAGAAACCAATGTTGCTAAGTGTATTCTAACCCATTTCCATTAAATATTGGTAACTTAATATGATTCCTAGCCATTATATTCGTTCTAGGCACTGCTTGGATAGTGGGAATCGCTTGTCTGGTATTTCGACGACTATTGTTACTTTTATTAACAAACCCACTCTGAGATGATTTTCTAGATATTACCTTTGGAGATGTGCGCGGGGTAGTAGGTATGGTGTACTCGCACTCTCTATCCAGAGCTTCTTCTCCTTCCTCTTTTTTAGTTATAGGTTGTTATTCCTCTTCCTCGTCACAAGAACCTTCATCAAAGTGCGATGCCAAATCATATTCCTCTGGTCTGGTCATGTTGCAACTTCCTCTTTCGATCGCAATCGTTCTCCTCTTTCCCAACCAAAATATTCTTCCCATTGTTAGACGTCCACCTTCTATTCCAGTCTCATTGTAACCAGGAAACATCTCAGGTTACTCTGATCCATTTTTATCAAACTTCTCTTGTGATATATCCTAGGTCTCTATGCACAAATACTTATTCAATAGAATCCATTCTTAATATCCCTTTATCGTATACAAGAATCTTGATCCAATCCTTTAAAGACTTCAAATAATCACCTCTAGGTCATTGGCATAATTTTCTTTCCACCTCACTATACAATTATGTCATGTCGACAACAATTTCAGTGATATATCCTTCCAAAATATTGTCACCCATAACTCAACCACCATAGATATAGGGTATAACACACTTCAACAGCTAAATAAATTGAGGGATCGAGTCTATCAGTTCTCCCCTTGAAAGTTTCTCCATTGGGTTGGTAGCCTCAATAACCACTCATACAACAAAATAGGAAATTCACAAAAGAAAATATCATGAATATCTATATAAAGGTATCGTTCCAAACACTGAGTCGGATTCAACCTAGATCCTTCACTTTCTTTTCGTGCACATTCTAGTGCTTTAGAATCCACCCAATCTTGAATTTCGGGCTTCGTTGGGTGCCACAACATATCCCCACTAAAATTATTTAGGTCTTGGAAACATAACCATTTGTTGCATTTCTCCTCTATTTGATCCAGGTTCGGATCCTCGGTCATCAACAAAACCCAGATATTGGCCAAACAGAGCATGGATCAACTAGCAAAACCTGCAATGCAGATGTAGTCTCACCCGAGACACCCTAATGGGGAAGTGCCATAACCAGGTTTCTGCATTTAGTTGGTGTTTTATACTCTCGATGTACCTTATCATAATGCTCAACCAAATCCAGGGTTTATACTTCTTATCCCTTGTGTTTTCATTCAAGATAGCAGTTCACTTATCAGTCGACACATATCATAATAATCAACATAATAGGATTATTCTAGATTCAGTCAATAAGCAGTGCAATAGACACATATGAGGGATTCTTCATAAACAAATGAAGAGAGACACAGTCATATTTACTTATTTACAACATACATGCAACGGGCATAAGCACATTAATCAATGACACACAGAGACAATAGTTACTGTGGAAACCCATTTGGAGAAAACCACAAAGGTGCTCTTCATATGGCATGAGAAATATACTAGCATCGTTTGTCTGTGCACTGAAATTATAGACTCTTCTCTAGGTATTCTTTATAATTGATACATACTTCTCTCCTCTCATGATCTGAGGTTTTAGTTCTAGGTACTTCCTCTCTCCTTCACCCCTCTGTCAATCTGCACACTTCCTGGATTGTCCCTCTAGCTAAGAGGATCTCCTCTTCTCTTCTCTAAAAAACAATTAACACCCAACATCAGTCCCACACATAGCTTGGGCTTGTGATTTTATAATCTTCTCTATGTCCTAATCAAATGACTCTTTTCTTTTAGCTGACATGTTGTCATTTATATTCTCATACATTTAGTTACAACTAAAAATAGGTAATATTGGCCCAAATTACAATGATGCTTTATTACCAAAAGCGTGCTTTATTCTAACTATCTCCTTACCCACGATCATTTGAGTTGTCCTTTTCACTTCTCTTCTCTTCTTTTGTCCATGTCGGTGCGATGTGTGTCCCAACTGGATTGCCACGAAGATGCCATGCCATCACTTATCCTTCACACATGTCATCATCAAGGGATGCCACATCAACATCGTACATGACACATGGAACCCTTGCACAAGTGCCATGTGGCACCTCTTTTTTCAACTTTATGCATATTAAATCACTATCATGTTGAAACTTCAGAACATCGTAGTTTCCTCATCCAGAATCTGGTTGAGGTGCCGTTCATGCCATTGGAATCAGCTTGGCAAACTCTCCACAACCATGCCATTTTTGCAAAGAGATGTTGATTTTAAAATTACAACCTTCTAAAATCCTCCCAGATCACACTTGGCATGAGATAAATTAAACATGAATTAAATAAAATAGAGAATGGATAGTTAAATGGGTGAAGAGGGTTATGAAAGAGGTCTTCTTCTTTCGGCTAGTTTTTTCATAGGGATAATTTCTCTAGTAGTTTCTTCTATTGATTTTTTTTTCTTGATGGTCACTAAAGTAGTTCTCCTTAAGTGTTTGATGTGGTTAGTCTGTTAGAAAGAGAAGCTCTATGTTATATTGTTAACTATTTATTGTTTTTGGTATGTATTCTATGTCTATGAATTGTTATTAAGGATTCAGGTTGTATGGTTGAGAGAGGGATAAAGGATAGATCAATATGGTAAATATATTTTGTTGAGGAATTTATTGAAAGGGAAGGTTGGTTGGTATAATTTTAGTGGAAGTATATTTAACGTGTTAGTGTTCTGGACATAAGGGATTAGGTTTTAATATGAGGTAATTAGGGGTCAAGGATAGGGATATTCCTTAATGGTTTATGGGTTTAAAAGGGGTTATGGCGAAGGGCTTATGGGTTAACATGTTAATGGCCATCCACAAATAAGATGTACTTAGCATTTGGTATTCTATGTAAATAAGACAATGTGGATGATATCAAGAAACAAGCTCAACAAATGAATGAGGAATTTGCATTTTCTTATAAAAATTTACAAAAACAATATATAATACAAACAAATATAATGAGTAACTTACTAATGGATGATATTCATGCCCACCTTCAGCGTGTCCATAGATGCTACAATTTCTTTTAGTTGTTGTTATTAGAAGTCCCCTTATCTTCAATCCCTTGCATATTTTATAAGATAAGTAACATTTTCGATCCTTTGAAACCCCCGTTGCAGATCCCATGTATCCTTGACCTACTTTGGAAATGGTATGCGACATTTTTCCTCTCCAAAATTTGATATTATAAACACTACAAAATAGGCCTGACATCCTTTGAAAACCATCACAAGCATAGTAGCAATGTTGAAGCTATTAGATATTCAAACGTATGGATATGAAAAGCAATACTTAAGTTAATCTTTGGTTTTACAACACTATTATTTGGTCAACCATCTGGTATCTGACGATATGTCACACATCTGATGAGTGTCGCTATTTTTAATTAAAAAAATCTTAAAATGCATATGTAATTTCCAACAATTTTTCTGATTTTTTTCTTACTCTCCAATTCCGTCGTAAAATTTTCCACCCATATAAGTGAGTGACATTTATATGTCATATTAAGAACAAAAATGAGATTACTAATAATATATTTTGATAATGTTGAATCAACCTAGTTCAAAATTTTTGCTTACCCATTGTTCCATTCCACATTGTTGGATGATTATTTCTCTTATTTACATCAACCTAAAGTGGTATAAAAAAATACTTTTTTTGATTATACATTAAGAGAGGTTCCCAGAGAAGCAAGGTGCTCTCCAACCCAATATGGGGGAGTTTCTATCACGTTAGTCATGTAATGCTAGTTGACATAAATAAACAATATTCAAAAAAAAAAGAAAAATATAAATTACATATCGACTTAAATAAAATATTAAAAAATGAAAAAATATAAATTACATATAGACTTAAATAAAATATTAAAAAATAAAAAATAAAAAATATAAATTACATAGGAAAAAAAAAAAAAAAAAACTATCATAGATCCATTTTAAACCAAGATCTATCAAGTATTGAAAAAGATCCAAATAGTAAAATTGTACACCTCAAGAAATCAGATTTGTCTCAATTCTTAATAGATTCATACTTAAAATAGATATATACTAATATATTTAAATAACATTTATGTTCCATCCAATTCAACACACCTCACTCACACTCATATGTGAGTCACACTTCTCTTCTTATAAGTTCGTATTGGAATTTTCAAAACTTTACAACATTTACATAGATATTTTATTGGCATTCTCGAGGAACGATTTGGAAGACTTTATTAGTTATTCCCTATTATGTAAATAGGAACCTTTTAAAAGAGATATTGTCCCATACCAACCATTTCCAATTCTAAAACAAACTTGGCAATCCATATCCATTAATTTTATTAATGAATTGCAACCACTCTTCATAGGCATGATTATATCTTTGTTAATGTATGCATGTTTTATAAAATGGTTAATATTTATACCCTAAACAAAACTATATATCCTTTAAAAGTTGTTGAATAGTTTTTTCAACATGTATGCCACTACTTTGTATTACCATTCATTATCATTTCTTAGTGTGGCTCTACATTTACTAGTCACTTTTAGAATTCCTTCTGGAATATTTTGTCCTACAAGGAATATTTTGATATTTGTGCTATCAATGTAGGTTTTTTACAATATTTTTTCATCCTCAATTTGATGGCCAAAATTAAGTGGTAAATTCTTACTCAATTTATGCTATTTCTATATATTAATAGAATATGCACAGGACATTTATGTTTATGTGTTGCAACATAATTAAAATAAAGCTCTCAATATCTCTATAAATACTCTATTTATAAGTATTTCTATGCTTTCTATGGATGTCAACCACTTGCTCCTTATAAGATGCCTACAACTTTATGCATAAATTCTTCTTATCAACAAAAAGAGTAATCTAAGTCTTCTTCTTTTGTCAACTACTCAAGCTCCCTATGAGATTCCTATAACTCTATTCATAACTTCTTCACATGAACAAAAGGAGCAATCTAAGGATTCTTCTTTTGTAAAGCATATGGTTAAAGTACATTTGTATGTACATATTACTTTATTGAATACTCAAGACAAATATAAAGGGATTCATGATCAACAACGAGGAAAATTTTAAGGAACCATACATATTTGAAAGTGTATAAATGTTGGTAAATCTTACAAATTCTTAAAATGTCAACTGTAAAATATTTGACGATATTTTTCTAAAAGTATTGCAATTTATAATAATTTTATATAGTTTATATCATAATTTGGTGATTTTCAGAACAAAAAAATTCTACCCCATTAAAATTGGACAAAATAGGATTTCAAAAAATGCAGATTGAGAAATAATTTTTTGCAAAAAATCATGAAAAATTAACCCATAAATTAAATTTCACCCCTAAAATTTTCCTTAATCAAGAGCACATCCGTTTTGTTTATATATTAATAAATAATATAATATAAAACTCAATAACATAATAATCTTAAACCTATTTAATATGGATTTTACACAATTTTCCATAAAAATGAGAATTTTTTTTATTATTATTATTAAATCTTGTTTGTTAGCTTGGTATACATAATGTATTGAAAATGAAAAAAACCCAACTTAATGAGCCACAAAATTTGGGGAATGAAGTTGATACCTCTCATCCTATGGACACCATATTAGTCCATATTAGATTTTCAATTGCATATGGATGAAGATACTTTTCGTCAGTGCGAATACAAGCTAAATGGATGGCTATGGTGATTCATTTTGATGCCACTTATAGCGCTGGTTGCAAAGTTTCATTGCAAACAATACCTGAATGGATGGGATGTTAATTACTAAATGTATAGTAGAAGTTGTGACAATTTTTTCCCACGAAGGAAGAAATGAACGCGCATAGTGGATCCTTTTTCTTAACAAGGGGTATATAAGATAGTTGTGAAAATGAAAAACCCAACTTTATGAGCCACAAAATTTGGAGAATGAAAATACCTCTTGTTTTATGGATACCATATTACATATAAATGAAAATATTCTACTTGAATTTAAATGTTAAATGTTGGTTAAAAACATATTGAAAAGAAAAATTATAAAACTAAAAACATATAAAATCTAAACTTATATTAGTTAAATTGTAAAACACATTTATGTAATTATACATCAAATTTCAATTTAAAATTCAGTTAAGTAACTATTAAAAAAAATTATAAAACCAAGATATAGAATCGGAATTTAAATCAGCTTAAAATGTAAAACACAATTTTTTTTTGTAAGCATGTACCCACAAAGTTTAGAAGGAGTGCCCTACACTCATCCACCATGTATTCTACGCTACTTGAGCAAATGTAAAACACATCTATGTATTACATAACAAGTTTCAATTTAAAATTCATCAGAATTGAGTATTAAGCAAAACAAAATATAAAACCAATAAGAGATAAACTCTAAATTTGAATTAGCTAAATTGTAAAACACATATATGTAAATATATATCAAACTTCAATTTAAAATTCAGTTGAAAGACTCATTAAAACAAGTGATCATATATATATATATGGAAATATGTTTAAAATCTTCATTTCATGGTAAAATGTTTATTAAATTCTAATTTATTTTGGAAATCTAGATTTTAGGATTTTATGAGTTATTTTTACTCATTACCTAGATTCAATATTCATTATTAGTTTTAAAGAAAAACGGGTAAAGTAATTTTTGGAAAACTATTTAATTATATGATTATTATATGGTTAAAACCAAAAGTTGATAGCAAAATGTTTAAATATGAAATTTAAATCCAAATATCACCTATCTCATTTTGCTATAGGATATTTATCCTATTTGGAAATTATTTAAGGTGATCATTTCACTTCCTGCTTGGGAGTACTTATTAGAAATTTTTGTGAATTAAAAGAGGTTTACGTCTCGAAAAACTTAATCCTTCTAAAAACTGTCAAAGTTAAAATGGATCTATATACTATTCCTATAAACACTATATCATCCTATATATAGATAATACATGTAATGTACATGTTCACAGTAGTTCTACTGCCACTTGCAAAGTTTCATTACTAACACAAACTAAATGGATGTCATAATAGCATGACCATTTCTAAAAGTTGTCCCAATTTCCTCCAATCAACATAGTTTAAACTCCGTTATAATGAATAAAAATACACAAAACTTCTTATAATGGAAATTTTTGATGATGAGACGAATTGCATTGCACTCTTAGTTGATAGGTTTAATGACGCGATTGTGGGTACCGGAAATGAAATTAAAAATGGTGTTTTAATATAACTTGCGTTTTAATATTATTTTTTTATCCTTTCGTAGGAGACAATGATTGTCTCTACTTACTCGTAGTAATTAGAGAGCACTTTGTTTGGATCAACATAAAGACCTTAAATGTTTTGAAGAGACCTCAATGGACTGTACTAAAAAAAAGGGGGTTATTGGATGCCTGGAGTTTGGGACTCAAGGGCATTTGTGTTATTTAGTGGGAAACATTTATTGATAATTTGAAATTTGTGGGAATTAAACTCAACTCAAAGATTTATACTTTTGTTTGGCATGAAAACAAAAAAAAATGGAATTATTACAAGAAAACTCGCTTATAACTATATAATAAGGAATTATAATAACTTACAGAAAAAATGATGGTATAAATGGCGGTGGAAATGGAATATTCCTCAAAAGTTGAAATGTTTTTGGTGGCTCACTCTTAAGGATAAAATCCTCACTTGACACAATCTGTTCAAAAGGGGGTGGCAAGACCCAACCTTAGGCAAAGTGATGAAACTAGACTCCCATCTTTTTGTGGAGTGTTTTTTGTTTATAGGTAAGGAAAATTGTTAAAGATTATTTGGGCATTAGAACACACTTGGGAGCTGACATTTGGAGAACACTTTTTTCTATATGGTTCCAATATGATGCATCTTACAATCTTCTGCCTAATTTCATCTCTTGGTCTATATGGATTACAAGGAATCAAACAGTTTTCTAAGATATAAAGCCCACTACACTTATTTGTGGTATTAGAGACATAAATCATTTCAAGTATTATGGGAAATCTATCAACAACAGAAAACTCAAAAACTTTATCCTCCCGTAGATGTTGCATCAGATGTTGTTGGTTATTTTGATGGAGTCTCTAAACTTAACCATTGTGGATGTGGTATAGTTATAAACAAGGATCATTTTTTTAATCTTTGCTTGGGTGGAAGCTCACGATCCAACAAAAAGAAGAACTTCTAAGCTTATTTGGACTCCTTCATTTTGCTTCACTTATTGTTATTTCATATATTAGTATATTTGGAGACTCTAAGGTTATAATAGATTGGTTAAACAGATCTTCAAACCTACATGTGGTGTTGCCTAAACATTGGATTCAGAAAATTCTAGATATCAGAAGGTCTTTTAATGAGATCACCTTCAAGTATATTTCTAGGTGTTATAATACTTCAGGATATACTCTTTCCAAAGCAGTCATTTCTCTTAAAGTTGGCTTAGTTAGATTTCAAGAATTTTTGGATGGTTCCTTGATGCATGAAGGTGAAACAAATTTGATGGAAATTATGTAATTTTGTTTTGAAGGGACTATATGGATACATTTTTTCCTTTTTGATTATCAAATCCTTCTTGGATTGAAGGTTGATTCAATATGAAGAAAAAATGACTAAAAAGATGTTTGGTAGATGTAACTTTTCCTTGATTAATATAATAGCATGAAATACTTTTTTTGTGAAAAAAAACATGTGTTATTTTCTTGGAGGTTATAGGTTTAAAATAGACAAGGGAATGGTTGTTCATTAAATTGTTGTGACAAGGCTCAAAGGGATGGGTTGCTCATTAGCTTCTTGTGACAAGACTCAAAGAGTAGGCAACCTCTGAGATAGAAGCTCACCTCGATGTGGTCTCAGAAGTTTTGACCCATACTAACTCAAAAGCTATTGCTATATCTAACTTGTAAACTGTTAAATATACTCTTGAAAGATTGTTGTTCCTATAGTTAAAAAAAATATAACTCATGTGTCAAACTTGGAAAAAGTGTAGATGATTTATTATAAGTTAAATCAATGCATTGTTGAAAAAAGAAACATGGAGAACAATCCTACATAATTCACAAGTTTCAAAACACAATGGAAAAAACCCAACTTTATTATTTAAAATTCCAAAAATGAAATATATATACGCACAGAGATATAAATACCCAAAATCCTCTTATTATGTCCCCAACAGGGGATATATATGATTCCCTCATGTAGATTAATTCAGAAGGTAGGTTCAATTGTTTTGGATTTTAAATGTTTTTGTTACACTTTTGTTATAGTTGGAATAATTTTAATTTTTTACATTTTTTAAATTTTGATTTAACTTGCTTTTTATTGGTTATGTGTAGGTGACGTCATTATGGGATTTTGTGTCCCAAGACCCAGCGGCAAGCTGATGTAAGCAAGCATTGTGATAATTATTACTATTCCACGGGGTTTTGATATTCGTGGCATCTTATTTATAGTTTTTTATGCTATTGTTTTACAAGTAAATTTAAACAGTTTTTCTATGTTTTTTTCATCCACCCTCTTACTATGGATTTATTTTTTTCATTTCTTCTTGTCTGACACCTCTGACAATACAATACACACAAGATACCTACTCAATTTGGCTAAGCCTAACAATTGTTTGGTACAGGCAGTCGACATGCATGCATTCCATTACTCTGACGCTCTAACAAGGATTTTGTAGCTCCTATCCAGTTGCATGCAACACTCCACTTGGATAATCCCATGGCAGCACCAGGTAAGCTGGCTTTCTGTTTTTTTCCCTTCCTCTATGCGCAATATAGAAATTCACTTATAATGATGCATGTGTTAATGGAAAGGACAACGGGATTACCACGGTCATTGTTTCCAATGGAGTGCCAGCGATTCGAAACCTCACTTTGCCCCGCTTCTTTTGGTATGAAAAAGAAATTGAATACAATATTTGCTGGTGTTTCGCAGTAAATATGTAAACTTTGTAAATGTGAATTGTAATAACTTACCATTGATTTTTGTATCTCAGAGATTTTCGAGCTTGAATGTGGGTATATATATATATATATATATATATATAGAAACAAGTACTTTTTTCACTAAATAATGAATATTATTGTCTTTGCTTCTTACTGGTAGCTCTGCTTCAGTATTGTTTTCACAAAAGATGTGATAAAAGGTGATACATTGAAGGTCTCCATCATTTTGATGATCTCCAAATAAATTGGCATTAGTAACATGTTTTTTGGTTTTCTCTTATTATGGATAAGAAGTTTTGAATCTCCAAACACTTGGAAATAGAGAGTGATAGAAAGCACCTCTTTCATATTTGCAAGAGTGATAGAAAGCTTTAAAGCTTGTAATTCTGCCTTGATATTTGTGCATAGTCCTAAACTAGTTGCTAAATAAATTTGATGAATAGAGAATACCATCTGCACCTCCAACAACATAGTCATGTAAAGCTGCACCATCAAAATAGATCTAAGGGACTGATAGACTGATGCATGGAAGTTAGTCCCCGGGGATAAAAAGTGGTGCAAGACCGCTCTCTATAAGAAATATTTGAGGTTTGGAAGACTGAACCCTTCAGATTCAATGGTATACACCAATAGATTCTGCCACTACATTGTTAACATGCTGATGGATCATTTATGCCACTATATTTCTAACATGCTGATGGATAATTAATGGTACTAGTTCGCAATGAAAAGCATAATTGAACAATCAATAATTTGTATGAAATTTTATCAATGCTTTATTGAATGTTTCACGGTTTTTGGAGTTTTACCTGAATTAATTGATCTTTAATTCATATCCATGATTATAAAATGCTTAAATCTTCCATAAGAAAGACGAATAAGTTGAATAGGAGTCCTCTCTTCTAGTGCGCTTTCTCGCTTCTCCATTGACACAGATTTTGTGAATGTCATGAAATGAATTTACTAGCACAGTGCTTAGGCATCAACTTCAATAATAGTTTTTTCGGTCCAAAGCATAGGTTTCTCCTTTTGCATGGCAGGGTTAACCAAACAGTTTTGGAATTAGATTTACCCACAGTTTAATTTCATGTCTGAACTTTTAATACTTTCTAATAAGCACACAAGATCATGGGATAACATTAAATTTCTTTTATCAAAATGAATAAGTTTTATTAAACCTTACCCAAAACTAAATATCAATATGAAACAATAAAATTTACATTTTATGAACAACTGATCTGATCTGATCCCCTAAAGCTGGCCATGAGAAAGGAAGTAATTAAATCTATACATCTACAACAAGGAGAGGTCGCTAAGTCAAGGGCACCATAAGAACAGCAAGCACGTTGAACGGTATTATTTCTCGAATTCAGCCTCAACCTGCTAATGTAGCACTTATTTTCTGAATCATTGAGTCTTAATAAATATTCATAGTAATTACTAGGATATAGTGTTGCTCGATAAATAACCATTCGGTACTTTAGGAAGTGCACTAGATTATCTATCACAAATTACTAGTGCATCTAACTTTAGTCTGTCAGTAATTAAGCAATTTATTGAAGTAAGTAATTAAGTAATTTGAAGTAAGTAATTAAGTAATTGTTGTTGTCTACACAGATATCTTCTTTTGATAGCCAATGATGGTTAAGCCGGAAATAAAAATATTTTCTACTAAATATAGTTTCACTATAATTTTTGCTTCACATTCAAGTGATAATTTTCACATTAATGTCATATAATTTCACCATATTGCTTCACATTCAGGTGATAATTTTCACATTAATGTGATAACTCAGACTCGGAAAGGGGAGATAAGTCCTCTCTTTTTAAATCACGTGATAACATGACTTGAGATTTGGTTTATGAACAGTGGATCCTTTGAAAATGATTGTTATTGCCTTCAATCCTGAAAATGGGAGGCATGTTTTCTGAGAGCAATGGAAGGGATGCAAAAGATCAAAGTACATGGTGTTTTGGAGCGTATAGAAAAATATATTATTGTTAAAGAAAATCTCTTCATCTGGATATGCTACTGTGATATTAGCTTCTAATTATATTATCACATGGATACCAACGACACGCAAGATATGCCAGGGAAATAAAAAAAATATAGGGTAATTACACAGCCAAATTTTACTCTTTTTAAACAGGTTTTGACCTCCCTGCCTGTCGTAGGGCTCATAATTTAGTTGCTTAGTTTCTCTTCATGTTATATATCTATGTTATAATTGTGTTGTTGTATATTTATCAGTTGATATTTTTGCTTGCTGCCTGCAAACAAAAATGTGTTTTGACAAGGATATTAGTGACGATTATGATGCATACTTTATCATCTTCAATATTATGATGTAAACTCAAGGAATTCCACAACCTGCAGCACAAAAACAAAGTTTAGACAACTTTTTCCCCATAAGCTAAGGAATTCCACAAATTTTTCCCCATAAGCTAAGGAATTTGTCATGTCCCCATATTTTGGGACATTAAAAGTGTTGACCATGATGAAATTACTAGGGTTTGAAATTGACATTAATTATTATTCCTAGGAAAAATATTGCTAATAATTGTTCTAAGGTATGTATTTAATTTTATTTCAGCAATTTTATTTATTATGCACAATAATGATGTGGAATTAAGGCTACCATGTCAGGAGGGCACATTGGGGAAAGCTAGTTAACTTGCCTTGGTAAAAAGAAGAAAATCCATGACAAAAGCAAGCAGGAGAATAAAGGGAAGTTGCCTAAAAGCAGAAAAAACAGACAAAGGTAAAAGCAGGAAAGTTTTTGAAGGAAAGAAAAAGTTTCCTTATGACCCAAGAAAAGCATAAAGCTGTCATAACTCAAAAGAGGTAGCTTTTGACTAAGGGAGGCTGCGGTTTCTAATTGTGAAGGATGATTTGGACTTGGAAACAATTCCACATGGTCCTACTTTCCTAATTTCCCAAAGGGGGCTCTTTTGTGGCAAAGGTTAGGTCACCATGGGGTTGACTTGTTCTCATAGGTCACCATTGGCCTCAACTTACTAAGCAGGTCATCCATAATTCTATAAAAGATGAATTTGAACCCATTGCTTCAGTTTTGATGATTTGATATTCTGGTTATCTATGTGAGCATACTCTCTGAGTGGTGTGCCTTAGACCATTGGGTGATGATCCCCAAACCCCTCCTCTCTTCTCTTCCATCTCCCTTTCTCTTCTATTGTAGGTATGGAGTGCTACATTGTAGCCATTGAAGAATGATTAGAGTTATTTTCATCTTCCATCACATTCAGGTTGAGATCCAGTGAAGCCCATGCTTCACCTATGCTCACAGTCGCTTTTGTCGGTCATGTTCTGGGCCTCCTGCCCCTTATTTTGGAGTCTCCCTGTAATGGTCAGTTTAGTATATGATTTCTGATCTGTAGCAGAATATTAATCTGTAATTTATCTATACCAGGTCGAAACATATCTGTCCAAAGAGAATTCTTTCTTCAGTTTCCTCAAAAAGAGCTTATTTTATCAATGTATGGGGGAAAATTGATGAATCTGAGTGCTATGAGAAATATGCAAGGTTGGGGGACTGTATGAAGAGATTTTATATGTTCAGTGGGATGTTATTTATCTCTATCATAATTCAAATGTATTTCAGAAATTAATTTTACATGAATTAACTGCTTAAATTTAGACCCTAGCTAGATTGCTAGCTTTCAATGACTAGTCTTGCCAAATTTGATGTAAAATGAGTTCTGCTAACTCAAAATGAGCCCCGTTAGTTCCTATGGGTCACTGACAGACACACCTTCCCTTACATACCTCCAGAACCATTTTTATTTGGGACCGTAATGCATTGTTGGATCCTCCACTGCGCCGGGTTTAACTGGGCCAAAACTGTCGGAAAAACCAACATTTCTCCGAAACTACTCAGAACTTTCTAGAACTTACGAAAACTGTCCAAAACTGTTTATTATGTTAAATTAATGATGTAACAACCCTCTGCAAGTTTCCAGAAGCCCCTGGTTGAAACAGACCGAACTACTATTTCTAATTTCTTTCTAGTTTCACGGTTTGACTGCCCAGAAGCGTGGTAGTAGGTTTCCGCGGAGCGGACTCTGAATCCTAAATGGCATCAGATCTAAATGTGTTAGGGAAGAGGAAATTCTATGTCTGAACTATCTTTTGTTGCTGCCCACTTCTCACTCCTTTTGCTTGCAAAATTTCCCAGAAGGAATCCTTGATTTGCCCAGTTCGAGAAAGCTTTGTGTGAATTAATTCAATTTCATAATTTTTAATTTAAAAAAATTGCAGCAAATTAATATTCTTATCTGTACATCATATAAGGGATATTACAGTTTCGACCTCCCTGCCTGCTATAGGGCTCATAATTTAGTTGCTTAGTTTCTCTTCATGTTATATATCTATTATATATCTATGTTATAATTGTGTTGTATATTTATCAGTTTTGCTTGCTGCCTGCAAACAAAAATGTGTTTTGACAAGGATATTAGTGACGATTATGATGCATACTTTATCATCTTCAATATTATGATGTAAACTCAAGGAATTCCACAACCTACAACACAAAAACAAAGTTTAGACAACTTTTTCTCCATAAGCTAAGGAATTCCACAACCTGCGATAACCAATTCAATTCGATCTTGATCTGTTCAACAAAAGCATGTTTGTTCACTGTAATCTATTTTATTTTTCAATTGAAATTAAACATCTTTATTTGAATTTTATTCTGCAATTGAAATCTTAGCCAGAATTTATTTCCATTGCTTCTTCTGCATTGTCCAAACACGTGACCGGGTCCTCAAAACAGTTAACTATACATGAGTCCTCCATGTCAGCATTCTGGGTATTATGTGTCATGTAATAATCCCACATGATTACAACCAAAGTGGCCCTATGGACGCTAACATCCAAAACATGTCATTCAAGAATCAACGCTGAGTATTCAAGAAGCATACATCGGGTTGGAAATTGAAAGGTGTCCTTACTCAGCATTATACGCACATTTAAAACACACAATCCAAATATTTAAAAAGCAGATGAGTTGAGCTCATCAATCTGTGTGGTGTTTTTTATTTATAACTTTTAGGGTTTGCATTATTAACTTTATGTGACAATGGTCGTCAATAAGCACGATACTTTTGAAACGCATGTCAAAGTCTTTTTTGGTTTTTAAATATACATGCAAATTCCACACTTTTCAAAATATTTCAATGAAGTTCGTTATATTTTCTAAGGATAAATGTGTTTTGTACTCTTACCTAGATGCAAAGTATGAAGTTATTTATATTTGGGATCTTAAAATATTTCTTATTTAAATGAACATCTAAAAAACATGTGTTTGGTATTCTTATGAAGATTCAAAATATAAAATTCTTTATATTTGGGACACATTTTTTAAAATAGATATATTTAGTATAGGATGAAATTTTCAAGAACTTATTAGGTTCAACTGTATATTAAGTTGAAGTCTATTTTATCAATGTATACACATATGTGAAGTATTATTTTTTTGCATTTTTGACTTGAGAAAATAGGTATTAAGAATATCAAATAAAAACATTAATATCATGATTTACATCTAGATGTTAATTTAAATACTCCTTCAACACTAATTTGGTTGTCAATGGTTTAGTTACAATGCATGTGAACTACTATCAAGTATGCTCAACAAACATATGCTTCTATCTACTAATCTCCATGAAGCCTTGTTCACATTAGCATTGTTAGGATATTCCAAAGATGGATAATAAAGCTAGTCTTTGACAATATTACAAGTTTGATGTTATTAAGGTTCACTGGATTTGGTATATTTTCAAATTTGATGCATCCTTTTTCATTATAAAAAACAAGCATTCTGGTTTACTTTTCATTTATTTGGTATATTTTCAAATTCATTGGATTATGGTTTTGTTATTCTCCATATTCTCATGGTGGATGCGATGATTTATTTGTTGCCACACTGCCTGGATTTCTTTTCTTTATTGGATCCAACTCAAGGGAGGAGATGGAAGGAGTAGGATGAGTCCTATCAAAGTCAGTCTTCTTAGAGGGGCGAATTCCATAACCCTTTATGCTTTGGGACTGCTTCACTTAAAATCGATAAGGCTCGTGATCCCGCTAAACCTGGTTATCTCACTCTCTATTAGTAAGGCTCCGTGGGTCTATCTATTTATAAAAGTGCTAGGAACTCATCCAGCTCAATTTCCTCAACTCTAGAGTATTATAACGATATGGGGTCCTTGTTAAACTGATGCATCACATAAAACTGCACTTAAACACTGTTGGGCACACACTTTGACTGAACGAGTACTTCTTATACGACACATTGCTTGATAGGTAGAGTATAACCATAGAGTGCAAATAAGTTATATTTTTTATGATGTTGGGTTGAAAATTTGGTTAATATTTATAATTTTATTAGATAATAAATACAAATATTTATGAATAATTAAAATAATTTTGTTTAATACTAATCATTTATCAAATTAATTCCCAATATTTTGTTTTGTTATTTATAATTATTAAAATGATTACAAATATTGAATGAATTTCTTTTATATGAGAGATACTAAAATATTTTTTACAAAAAAAATTAAGATAATTTTAAAAACATTGAAATCTTCAAATTTAATACTTAATCACATTTATATGTATAAAAATATCTATATGCATAAAAGTATTTATGGCAATAACAAATGCATAAACTATTGATTTGATATAACAAAGGTGGATACATAAGCCACTCATCACTTCCTCATGTAATGATTATTTTTTATTTTATTTTTAGTTGTATATTTGTATTTGTGAGAAGGTGATTAAGGAGACAACTTTGGTTTTTGAAGGTATGAATAATTAAGATATTGATTAAGGATTTAAAAAATTATGATATTAAACAGTTTCTTTGAAATTGGGAGAAAAAACAAAAAAAATTAAGATAATTTTAAAAACATTGAAATCTTCAAATTTAATACTTAATCACATTTATATGTATAAAAATATCTATATGCATAAAAGTATTTATGGCAATAACAAATGCATAAACTATTGATTTGATATAACAAAGTTGGATACATAAGCCACTCATCACTTCCTCATGTAATGATTACTCATCACTTCCTCATGTAATGATTATTTTATATTTTATTTTTAGTTGTATATTTGTATTTGTGAGAAGGTGATTAAGGAGACAACTTTGGTTTACATCAATTGAAGGTATGAATAATTAAGATATTGATTAAGGATTTAAAAAATTATGATATTGAACCGTTTCTTTGAAATTGGGAGAAAAAACATTGAGAGATACTTCAATCTAATTTATTGATGGGATATTATAGCAGGTACTAATGAGAATGAGCTTTGAGAATAGTCATCCCATGATCTTATCCCAAGTATTCAATAAACCCAACTAAATCACCGCATGACAACAAGTTGTTTATTTTTAAGAATAACTGCAAAAAGAAAATTGAAGTTTTATTGATGGGATATTATAGCAGGTACTAATGAGAATGAGCTTTGAGTTTATTTTTAAGAATAACTGCAAAAAGAAAATTGAAGTTTTATTGATGGGATATTATAGCAGGTACTAATGAGAATGAGCTTTGAGTTTATTTTTAAGAATAACTGCAAAAAGAAAATTGAAGTTTTATTGATGGGATATTATAGCAGGTACTAATGAGAATGAGCTTTGAGAATAGTCATCCCATGATCTTATCCCAAGTATTCAATAAACCCAACTAAATCACCACATGACAACAAGTTGTTTATTTTTAAGAATAACTGCAAAAAGAAAATTGAAGTTTAGAAACTTAGAAGCTTAAATGATCGTAATGAGAATCTTAAATGATCGTAATGAAAATCTGAGAATCTTAAAATCTTATTCTTTCAACAAGTTGTTTATTTTTAAGAATAACTGCAAAAAGAAAATTGAAGTTTAGAAACTTAGAAGCTTAAATGATCGTAATGAGAATTTGAGAATCTTAAAATCTTCTTCTTTTAATTTTTAATTTTGATCGTAATGAGAATCTTAAAATCTTATTCTTTCAATTTTCATGAGAATCTTTTAGGGAATCCTCTATTCTTTTTAGGGAATCCTCTATTCTTATGATTCTTTTAATTAGGCTATTGCTATAGAGGTGCTTTAGTTTTTTGAAGTCTATTTTAAACTCTTTTTTATAATTCTTACTTAGCATCAATTATTCAATTCAAGATCAAGACAAATGTTTAAGATCAAGACAAATGTTTAGCATCAACTATTCAAGATGAAAACAAATATTTTAGATCACTTTTTAGGACCTATGGCCCAACTCACATAAATAAATAGTTATTGCTAGCACATGTCAACAAATAAAGCAGGGGACATTGCGATATATCGCCTAACCCATTTTTACTCTCCTCTCGGTGAACGTGTTACAATTATATAATCCGCGAACCCTAAACATATGCCCATCAAGAAAAAGCCTCCAATTTATTGGCGAACAGTGACCTCGGATATTGGGTTCGATTTCCTTCTACTCTGATTTGGTGCTTTTTGGGGATTGGGACCGAGGCTGGGACTGGATAGAAGAGGGATACAGAACCTTCTTCCCACCCGTTGAATCCAGAATCGCCTTGCTAAGCGGTTGCTGCTTCTGCTTTCTGTGCAGAGCAGCAGTTTTCTTCACATAGAATATATGGGACGCCCATTCTAACAATTCAGGGGTCAAAATCCTGTACAGGAAGAAAACGCCATACCACATAGGAATGGTCACATAACGCTTTCCTCTGCACGCTCCTTCCACAATAGCCTTCGCACAGTCTTCAGTATACACAATTGGACCAGGCCCAACTTGTAACTGGTCAGTTCAAAGATATAATTTGGATTAATGAAATGAAATTTCTGTAGAATATATTAGAAAATTTGTGTACCTGCTCAGATAAAATAATGTTTCTAAATGCTGAAATGAAAGGAAATTTCAGTAGAATTATATGCATAGAGAGAAGCACAAGTAGAATATATATTGGGAAGCATAGAGCTCAACAAGCATTTGATTAATGCATTGTTATAAGTTAAGGTGCAGGGGTTTACTAAGATACCATCCCTGCTAAACTAAAGGGTCAAGGGTATACGGGTTTAGGGTTAGGGGTATACAAGTTTAGGGTTTAAAAGAAACTGAAGGGTTTAAGGTTTAAGATTAAAGGATTTAAGCATAGAGGAATGCGTCAAAATGGATGTAGCAAGGAGATATCCAAACTTACATCGCGAGTTTCTTGGTCGACTACCACATCTCCTTCTTTAGTGACAAACTTGCCCAACGTCATTTCCGACTCGATCCATCCTGGTGTTGCAACAGTAATTCCCACGGAAGAACCCAGCTCTGCTCTCAGAGTATCGTAGAAATTGATCACTGCAGCTTTTGCCGCCTGAAAAGTCCAATATTCAAATCATATCAAATGCCAAATTCCAGTATTCAGATAATATCAATCAGTGTTTTCATGCTTTTCGTAGAAAAGTTCATAAGCTGACTGAAACGAGAAATCGATGACTTTTACATTGTAGATACTCATCCGAGGTATTGGCAACCATCCTGCAACAGAGGCCGTCACCACTATTCTACCGGAGGTTCGCTTCAAATGGGGAAGAGCATAGTACGTCGCATAAACGGTCCCCCAAAATGTGACATCCTGATAATAAAATTATAACAACCAACACACATCAATCAACAAAACCCCGGACCTCAATGCTTTTAATGAAAACACAGTATATATTATTATGGAATTCTAAACCAAATTCCATTCATCTAACAGGTGGAAAAGATTACCATAACATGTGGAAAAGCAGAAGTGTTTGCTTCTTCAAACAAGAAGCTACCAGCTACCGCGGCGTTGTTCACCAGATGGTCCACTGATGCATGAAATCACTCTATCAATTACTCATAATGAAACATGCAGTTTTATTACTATTGTACAGGCTTCCACATTAATCTGAAGAATTTCCATCAAACCAACATAGGAGATATATACATGGGGACTACAACAAGAATATTTTAAGATGGAGAAAGGGCTCTTACAGGAACCATAGAGATTGATAGTCTCGTCTATAAATCTCTTACAGTCTTCCTCTTTAGCTACATCTGCAGCAATCACATGAACGTTTTTAGCACCCAGAGACCGTGATTTGTCAGCAACAGCTTTCAGACGGTCTTCCCTCCTGGCAACCAGCATCAGATTGGCTCCTTTCTTGGCGTACAGATAGGCCATTTGCTGCAATAAACAATCGAAATACCATTAGCGCGACTGCAACATAACACACAAAAACACATAAAAATAACACAGTAGTAATGCATTTTCTACATATAAACCTCTCCAATTCCAGAAGATGCACCGGTGATGAGCACCGTTTTCCCTCGCATATTCTCGCGGAAAATGAGGTGATAAAACCAAAATAAAATCCTCATCAGTGCCAAAGGGGGCAAGACCACTGATAAAAAGGCTATTGCTGTGGGAGGCAACGCCAAGTTAAGCACGCACTGCAACAAATCCATTCTTGTTACCTTCTCCTGTGAAAACTCGACTGAAACTAAAACTGTTTTTTGTCGTGTGAAAAGTGATCGATTGAAGCTAGAACTATGACTGACTCTCGCAATGAAAATCCTGCAAAACAAACTCAGCTTTTATATAAAATTGCACAAAGTTATAGATATGATAGGCCATGCATGGCCTCTGTTATCTTCAGTACGCGTGTTGTGGGAGGAATAAGCAGAGATCCACGTAGCTTACTTGGCAATTGTGGATACGCCACGTTTTCTCTCATTCCATCAATTGATATGGTTAATCAAACCAACTTTTAAGTCTCGCTGACTGTATTCCTTTTCTATCAAAACCGTCGAGAGTTTTATTTTAAAGTGTGGCTTGGCAGCATTCAAAAGAAGCTCTATTTTATTTATGTCTAATAACAGGCACCATCCAACTTAGTGGAGACGTTTTTTCTAAGATTAAGTAATTAATGAGTCAATAAATTAATAATAATAATAGCTATGGCTTTGCTTTCCTTACATCAAACTTATTAGTGACGATTTTTCTTAAGTTAAGTATTGAATGAGTAAATACATTAATAGTGTTGGCTTCATTTAAAAAAAAAACAATAATGTTGGCTTCATTTAAAAAAAAGTTACGTAATATAGAGAAGTTATGTCACAATAATGGTTTATTTTTTAATAATTTTTTATTATTATAACAGTTATTATTTTTAAATGGATAAATATATATTTTAGAATTTTGAGTGGGTTATCATTTATGTTTTTTCATCTACTTTTATGATAACCAGACAAGTGTACTCTCCATTGATTCTATGGGTGTAGTCCAAATTTCATAATTAATAATAGAAAATAAAATAAAAAATAACTTAGTTAACATTTGATAAGTACAATACAGTTTAATTAATTGTGGAATTAATTAGAAAGTTCTAAGATTGATTTTAGTTGGAATTAAGTGAGTGATTTACAATGTGCCTGAATGATTGAAAATTACAACTTAGCATGCATCCCAATTTCTTCCAACTGAAATCAAGATGATGTATATTAATTACTAGTTATACAAATTAGAAATACTAATTATCCTAAGATAAAAAAGAAAAGGAAACAAGTCATGCAAAAAAATAATATGGAGAAGAGGGGGTAAATTTCAAGAGGTGGAGTGAATTAGAGAGTCATATGACACCTCATGGAGTTAAGTAGAGTGTAATTTGACACCTCATGAAGTTAACTATGGCTTAAGGGATCCTCTTGAGCCACCTAGGAGACAAGGAGGGGACATATAGGGATTAATTAAGATCAAATCTAATCAAAATTGATACCTCACTCAAGGGGGGTGAATTAAGGAATATTCCCTTTAACGAACCTCCTAAAATGAGTCAATTTTTGTCTCCAACAGGGAAAACTCATGGGATTTTGTCTATTGGGGGGGGCAAGTTAACTTGATTTTACATTTTTGGAGGGTTCCACAAGATGTGTATGAAGTCTATTAAGGTGTCTAAAACCCCCCTTGACCATATACTACAACATTAGGGAATATTCAACCCCCAAGGGACCCAAAGGATCATAACTTTTGCTATAAACATGGTAAATGACTCAATTTTGACATCAAACTCTAAGTACTTAGACACCAGCCCAAGGAACCTACACTTAACATAGTTTATATTTGAAGGTGTGAGTGAAAAAACAGGATAAACTATGATCACCAGGATCTAAGTTTATCTAGGTATAAAACACTCTAAATTTTCCATAATATGAGTGACTCACTTAGGATATCCCTTTTACACATGTAATTGATATCAAAATTTTACATACAAAATCTCTTTGGCCATGACAAAGGAGTTGCAAAGAGAATGTAACTACGCAAAGGAATGTCTGATGTGCATGGGGAACTAGAAGGTCCTTGAATGATGAAGCCTTCTACTTAGTGAACACCTTGTGCAAACTAGGTGGTAACAATTTGCTCCTACTTGGGGGCATGCGCTAGATCTATGGGAATTGTACGAGAATCAAGAATCTCCAATTTGTAGCATGTGAAAAAAAAAGTCTTGAAAGGAGAAACTTGGGTATCACCTTATCATGTAAAAACCATCCAAATAAAATACCATCTGCATTATTAAAAATGAAACTAACTGAAAAGAAATGTGGAAAGTAAATTCTCATTTTAAGGATCTTATTTATCTTAATCTAAGGATGAGATAACGCAAAATTTTATGTGAAATCATAAATCCAAGGTAGCCACATTAGCATTTTATCAATGTTAAATCCTTTTCCCTTATGTTTGGTTACCAACCAAAAAATGACACATTTATTGCTGGACACAAATATATTGGAGTATTTAGGATGGAAGGGATAAACTGGATATCATAAACTGCACAATATCATGAAACTCTTGTGAATTTTTGGCTTCTTTCCTATCGACCCAGGTTTTGATCCCTTGTTAGTCAACAAAGCCCAAGATATCGGCTCAATAGAGTATAACCTCGTCGACAGAACCTGCGATGTAGATGAAGTCTCACCCAAGATATCTATGGGAACTTCGAGAATCATGTTTATGTAGTGGGATTTTCTTATCATAGTACCATCAAGTCACTCGACCAAAACCATGGAATAGACTTCTGTGTTTATACATACATCATTAAAGAATATAACATATTGATTTGTCGACATACATAAACAACATATAGTCTATGCTATTAAACACGCACAAACATTCCATACCATTTATATCATTTATATGCTTGACACACTTAAAAAAATTCATTCACAACAGATATTCATTCAACCATAGACACAAAACACAGGCATGAAGACACAAAGTTTAACATGGAAACCCATCTGGGAAAAAACACAAAGGCGCTGTTCATATGGAATGAGTAATATTTGAACACATTCAGTTTTTGCACAAAAACTACAGACTCTTTTGTATATATTATTTACAATCAATGAATTCCTTAGTCATCTCATGTTCTCACATTTCTGTCTCTTTTCTCTTTCTTCTTTTTCCTTCTCTAGTATGTTCTATTCTGACTTATTCTCTACTCTTAATCATCTTTTCTCTGTCGTCTAGACACATCTTGGTTCAACTTTATAGGATTTTACAATTCTTGTTTTACATGTTGACTGATTCTCAACTTTTAGTCAATGGGTTGTCTTACTAATTTAACAGATCTTGTTACATCTAATCATAGGCATTATTGGCCCAATTTTCAATCATGCTTTATTCCCAAAAGTAGACTATTAGTCTAACTAACTCTTTACCAAAAGTAGTTCAAACTCCTCGTTTTGACATTATTTTTCTCCTCTTTTATCGAAGCTTCTTCCGTCGCAATCTTTGCTCATCTTGCGACCATAATCGTCATATTTTCGAACAAGTTTATGCTTATCTCTTCTTGTCTTTTCCTAAGGCCAACAAGACCTCAACACTCACCTATGGCTCGACCTGAGCCACATTAGTCTGAAACTTATGTTGGTGTGAGATTGTTCTGAAAATCTTGACATATTTTCATTATGGCTCCTACTTCTTGTCACATCTCTTCCTGGACTTTCTGTAATTGTTCCACAAGTTTGGAACTGATATGTTCATAAGTTGCTACTTCAGTCGTACGCAGCTCCTCTCACACTTTTTAATGAATTGATTGGATTGTTCATGTAGCCTTTTCTTCTTCCATATGTAGCTCTGCGACACGATTGATTCTTTGTTGCTATTGTGTCCGCAATCTAGCTACTTGCTATTGTAATCTTTTAAGCTCGACAATCTTACTCATCTTTTCCACTGTTGGAAACTTCTTCAATTCATTCGTCATCTTATTAAAATTTTGTTCAATAATATGAAGTTGATTTGTTACCTGATATAGCTCTATTTCATCCATCAAGGCTTTCCATGATTGGGAAACCTGTTCATATGGCCTGGCACAAAATACTTTGGCCTCCTGAATTTTCTGCGCAGCTTCCTTAACTACATTCTGTCGAGCTTTTAGTACCTCAAGAGGTGTATTGGGAGTCACATTTATTTCTAGATCTCCGACTTGTTTTTGGAGGTTGTCATCTACCTCACCAAGTCGAAAAATTTTGGTCTCAGAAAACATCTCAAGTTTAATCCCTTCATTAGCGAAATTAATGCAAGCATAACAACTTCATCCATTCATTTCTTGTCATCTTGCCAATTTTTTTGCTTTTTTCTCTATCTCCTTGACTTTATTCTTCAACGACGAAATGGTATTCTTAGAATGTTTGAGCTAGTAAAATATCTCACGCTCTCTTTTCTTCATTTCCTCTACTATAGCCTGCTGAATCTTATGCATTAGATACATTGGTACTACAAAGACATCAACATTCACATGATCAAGATCCTTGATCACAACATTGTGTTACATCATTCCTAAGTAAATTGCTTTAGAAATCACTTGAGTTTTTCTTTTTGTAGGGTCGATGGTACTTCTACAAGTCTCTCTTTATATGGGTTTGATTCTTCCTGCGACACAGTCAAATATTGATCTCCCTTGACTGTTACTCTAACTTCATTTATTGCAGTGCAAAGCATCTGTAGTAAATATCTAATGTTGCTTACCAATTCAGTGTGTTGTTCATCCATATTTTTGTAGCTTTCATTTGCCACTTCTTCAATTCAAACTAAAATAAGGTTGTAGTCATCATTAGTAATACCAACAATTCCAGTTATATTGTCAGCTTTCCTCTTCTTGTGACTCTTCTCATAATTTTCATATCGTTTTCTTTTATCCACCAACTCTGGATTTGTTGGGGTCATGCTGGATTCATTTTTACTATCATAGGGAGAGCTTTGAGGGATTTATTCTACTGGTGGATCCCATCCTTGACTTCCATTCTATGTCTCTGATGTCACATCCTATTGTGGTTCAATTTCTGTAGATATTAGATCATCTGTGATAGGTTGTCTCCATTCTTCAAGCCAATCTTGAACAATCATTTCAATATCTTCACCAGATAGATAAAACTGCATAGCTAACCACTAGTTTTGTGGGTATTGTCTCATCTGTAGATATATATGATGGACCCTGACCAAAAATATTATGATGTTGCGAAACCATTTGACGGTTTCCTATGTTATTATTTCTTTCTTATGAATATAATGATTGAGTGCATCTCCTTGGAAATAAAATTCAATGTTGTTATCTTTCTGTCATTGTGGGTTCTCCTTGTTGTACCAGAGATTCTGGTATCGTGCTCCTTAGCATGGTACAGGTACATCTACTACTTGGTAGTCCGAAGGCTTTTACCATGTGACAAATGAAATCAAAATTAAAACCCATGAGTTATTAAAGTGATTAGCCTTTTCCTATGCAATATGTGACATATGATAGTAATTCATTCAACAAATAGGTCGACCAATTCATATGGATGCTCGCTGCACACTACTCTGCTGCAAAAAGTGTACCCGTTGTACACTTATTCAGTCGCATCTTCCTTAGCAGCTTTCTAGATAAAACTTTGGTATTGAACTGAACAATAGTGTCATTGATAGAGGTGATGACAAAGCCTCTCTTATCTCTAGATAGATTATATTTCTCCTTCATCCTATTGGTAAGGGTTGTATCCTTTTCCTTTCCAGCAAAGAAGGACATTGGGTCGACCCCTGTAAGAGGAAGTCCCATGATGGATGATATTATCTCAACGTCTACTGATATTCTTTTTTCTATCTATAGGTATCCTACATGGAAACAAACTGGCAACTACTTCACACATGTATTCACTTCTGTTGTGCAACCAAAATGTGGTATATGCATCATCGACAACAATCCATATTTATTCAATTGACTATCCCACTCCATCGGGACCATGTGAATAGGTGCATCCTTATTCTCTTGGACAATGGTCATATACTGCTTCATCTCAAGTTCAAGGAACCTCTGCAGGTCATGGTCAATTAACCCCATCTTATTCAAATTTGGGAGAATGTTCATCATCACATGGACTCCTTTTGGTATGGATGGATTTACCAGCTCATATTTGGAATTATCTCCAACAGTAAATTTAGATTCCTCTGCTGGCCTTGGCAGAACATAATCAGGAAATAAGTTGGTTGACCTAGATCCTCTTGCTTCAGTGTCATGTGGAGCTCCTGGTCTCTATTTGCGACTAGTTCCACGATCAGACCGCTTTCTTCTTTATGGGCCAGGTTGGTCTAGCTATAAACTAAATTCTATGATCGATGATGGTTCTGAGATAACTTCTGTACATTCCTCCATAATAGGTGCAGATGATGGATCCTCCATGCCTGATTGTGGAACAACTCTATTGCTTGCAACAGAAATGACCATGCTCTGAGAAAACAACTTCGGCTCAAATGGTTACATACAAATGATGCAACACGACAATTCAGTTAGTTGGATGCAATGGAATGACCAAGATTTAGAGCAAAGATGAAGTAGGTGCATGCATGTGAAATTTTCTTTTCTCGCATGATCTTGCAAAACATGGAGAAGGTGGCAGAAAATTATGTTACATGGAGCGATATTTCTAATCATGTCAATGAAACCACCAACCAAACCGTCACTTTGCATGTCAGTTCAACGATGTTTATTGTGCATTAATGGTGGATGTGACCAAAAAGTATTATTGTCGCAGACTATATGTGTTTCGTAAGAGAAGACATATAGTCTGCGACAACAATTCTTCTTTTTGAAAAACACTCAAAATATTACGACACGACACTCATAAACATGTGACAACAACACTCATAAACTTGTGACAACGACACTCATAAATTTTTTTAACTATCAGTCAACCGACGTGTAGTTATCGTGATAAGGCCTTTGGCGAATTCCATTCACTAAACCCTTGAAGGTTGTACCATCTAACTTCTGTAACTGAACTGCACCTCCCTAAGTGGTATGAATGACAACATATGGTCTTATCCAATGTGTTCGAAGCTTGTCAGGATGCTTAAAAATTTTAGTGTTATATAGGAGAATAATATCTCCAATCTAAAATTGCTTATACTTAATTTGTCGGTCATTCAAAGCTTTCTATCACTCCTTCTCGATATTTTGATGATAGATTGCAACAAAGCAATCTTCTTCCAACTATACAAGCTACAAAACTCTTTCTTCTACAACAACAACATTGGTCATCTCAGTAATCACGACTATCCTTAGACTAGGTATAAAATATTCTAGTGGCACAACAACTTCTTGTCCAGAAATCAATGTAAATGGAGTTTGACCTGTTAACTTTTTGCGGGTAGTGTGATAAGCCCATAATGCCACATGTATATTTTGATCCCAATCATCTCTTTGAATATTACATATTTTTCTCAATGCATTCTCCAAAATATTATTGAATGCTTCAACATCACCATTCACTTGTGGGTGATATGGCGTTGTCTTTTGGTTATGGATATGAAATTCCTCAGTTAATTTGTCAATCATCTAATCCACAAAATGTGTTCCTTGATCATTTATCAAAATATTTGGGAATCCAAATCGGTTTATTAGATGTTTGAATACAAATCTTGCAACAGTACAATCCTTTACTGGCGCTACTTCAGATCATCAAGTCAAGTAGTCTTTCACAATGATTATATAACGTGCGCTGGTTTTTTTTCCTAGTGGATGAATAGGACCCACAAAATCAACAACCCATTTTTCATATGGATACAAATTCACCTGTGGTATGAGTGGAATTTCATCTCATCGCAGCATATTCCTAGTTCTTTGAATAGCATCACATCTGTGACAATAATCTTGAGTGTCTACATGCAAAGTAGGCCACCTCAGTCCTGCTTGTAATATCTTGCACACTGATGCTCTTCCTTCATAATGGCCTCCCGCAACACCATCATGTGCTTCATTTAATACCATCAGCAGACCATGTTCTAAGATATACCAACGAAGGATTTCATTTGGTCCCATCTTGTATAAATTTCCAGCGATAAATTGGAAATCTACAGCTTTTACAACTAATTGTTTCTTATGTGTTGTACTGAATCCTTATGGTCCATATGTTGTAATTAATAGATGTACAATATATCTGTAGTGCTCCTCAAACATATTAATAAAAAACAATTGTGTGTCAGGAATACTATCGGTGAGATTACTATTCACATGGGGTTCGAGTGCACAAAGTGCAGTATCGCCACCAATAGGAAGGGCATCGACAAGGATAAAAGTCAACCGCGGAGGATGAAGAAACTAACAAACTATGATATATTAGTTGAGTTCGTTAGTGATTGGTCAAGTGGACCATTTTTGTAACGGCCAAGTGAGCCTATAAGTAGAGTTATAATTGTAAATAAAAAATCAAAATTGACTCTAGGATTAATCAACGAAGGATCGAATCAGGAATGTTTTTGTCTTTTGCGATTCATTTCTTGTACTGTCTGTATGGAGACTCTTCCTGATGAATTGAATTTGAACGACAATTTGAATCTTTTTCATTGTAATGTCTTGTTTCTGTGGATTATGTCTCATATGAAGAGGTTTTTGGTATGAATTCTTCTTTGATAATCCCTTTTTCTCATTATTGGATTAGACCTGTGTTGATATGCGATTAATCAGATAAGTTGATGAATGACTATGCTATTTCTGGTTTTTCCTCTTAAAGTTATGTGAATGATGTGAAGTATTGCAGTACTTGTTAATTTAATGTATGTGGATGTTTTTGTTGATATGAATCTGGGTAATGTGAATTTGAATCGTAATGATAGTATTTTTTATGGGTTAATGTGATTACGAATGTTGATATTAAGTAGATTTGGTCAAGTGTGCGGTTGTATCATATTTGTTGCGATCCTGGATTTTTGGGTGATGTTGTGAGATAGTGAGAAGTCTTCTTCACACTGCAGAAACTTGGTCGTGCATCCCTCCCTTAGACATCTAGGGTGAGAATGCACCCGCTCTACAAGTATTTCTAGAAAGGGTAAAACCTTCCCGAGTCGGTGTTTAGGGAGTCCATGTTGATGGTTGTCGACAGCAGTACGAAGTGAAACGTTGTCAACAGTACTATGTCAACAAATGGTTCTGTTGTTGGGACCATTGTGTGAAGAAGAATATGACATGTTGTGGCATCCGACAAAACCACAAATCCAGGATTGGTTTAATAAGAAAGCCAAAGAGTTTGTAGAAGAAGAGAACCTAAACCCGAGATTGACGAAAGAAGATTGGCTGGGAAAAAATATCTACTTAGATATTCACAAAATATTCTTCTATGAATTTTTGATAGTACCATATGATTGGTTGGTGAAACTTACTTTTCATAAGAATAATTTCCAGGGAGGCAAGCCTCATCAGTGGACTCCAGAACTAATCCATCAATTGTGGAAGGAAAACAACAAAGCTTGAAGGGTTATTAGCGTGTGGATAGACAGAATTTTGGAAGGGTACATTACTAATTTTTTTGTCGACACAATCAAATCTTACATCGACGCAGAAAGAGAATTTTTTAAGGGACCAAGGGTGAGATTTCTATTGTCATTTCAACTGTGGATCAAGATGCTCATTTGTGAAAAATAAATACTAAAGATGAATTTCGACGAGTACATACCTAGTGTGTGGAGGTTGTGGGTACTAAGAAGGTGAGGTATTGATGAAATCATACGTTTTAAATGGATGGGATTCATGATGAGACTGTGAGTGGATTTGTGGAAGAGTCTTGTCGCGTACGAAGTGGGGCGATCTTGCGACAAGAGAAGAGGAGGAGGATTGATGAGAGCATGGTGTGACCAGAACAGAAAAATAGGAGAAGGGACTACAAGAGACTAAACGCCCCTAAAGTGATGAAGGAAATGACTAAGTGGCCCTACTGGAGAGCCAACACAATGGGCATTGGGACTGTAGTGGTCAGATATGCTATCGATCATCCATATGCCGCATTTTGGAATATTCGCATAAGTTAATGTGTGCATTAAGAAACTGTTGGAATTCTTCCATGGTGGTTATTTATGGCTCGGGAAAAATATCCCAATTACGGTCGACTTGATATCCTAGATCACAATCCTACCCAAGGTGGGGATCGATCTGTCATAGTACTTTCGAGGAAAGGACAATTGCAATAAGTTGGAAGTGAAGCTATGAAACAAACATGGGGTAGTAAACGATAAAATGGAATATGTGATCGATACCATTAACAACCATGCATTTAGAATCACAACAAAGTTGTTGATGGTTAAAATACTGCAGAGGAATCACTAAAACCAGTGCACATCAGGGGTCATCGCATCCGCGGACCATTACACAGCTGGCATAGAGATGAATTGGTCCCTTTTCCTACTGAATGAGATGATGAAGGATGCACTGTTAGCCCAGGAGGATGGTAATCCATTCACTTATTCTTAGTTACTAATACTCATTATGTTGGTTGGATGGATGGAATGAACGCATTATCAAGGAATAGAATTTTACGTTTTCAACATATGCTGAGGAGCAAGGTATAAAAACCTATGGGAGATTAACGACAAGGATAAAAAAACGACCAACAACATTCAGTTCTAGCTATAATTAGATGCATTGCAAGAGAAATCATTCAAGGTGTTGCGTCTTAGAGAACAAGTCGCAAAGAAGTACGAGAGGATTGCATGATTGGAGATGGGACCTGATGCCATACATATTCAGGTGTGGGGAGATCCGAAAAAAGAAATGGCTTATGATGAAATATGAGCTAACTGACAAAGAGATAGATTCCATCATAGAATAATGGCCTATGGAATGGAACATTTCGGTAAGTGATGAATAACTGTCATACCTAGGAGATGGACCACTGATGAATGTCCCAAAAGACCAAGATGAGCCCAAGTACTCATAGGATGAAGAAAATTCACAAGATGAAGCATCATCAGCAACTCCAACAGATTCAAAGTTAGAGAAACAACAAGAAGAGGCGGCTACGAAGTGCTAGATCAAGCAAGGTGAGGAGAGAAACACTGCAGGACTCTTTGATGACTAGGTAAAGAAAGTATTTGAAGAAATCACTACGGTGGCTAACGAGAATCAGCCAAAGGTGAGCCAACATGAAACGAGATACTTCCATCAAGTTATGCAACTACTAAAGAGATTCATGAACGTAGTGCTCAAAGGAAGGATACTGCAAGAAGGAGTGCTACAAAGGATGGTTGAAGTCACCATCAGTATGAATCGTTCAGATTCTACCAAATGCGATCACGATGAGAGTTGAGGATGCATATGCTACACTACGAGGGAACAACCTGATTGATCTCGACCTAAACCTGCTTCTGATGTCTATGATGGCATGACTTCATATCACAGCAAGTGAGGAGACCAAAGATCGTGAAGCAATAACCCACGATCAGCTAGTCTGCTCCAAACAACAAATGGAAAACATTGAAGAGGAGCTTCAGTAGTTAAAAGTGGGAAAGGATGAAATCATAACGTAAAAGAGAAAATAATTCAAAGATAGGAAAATACTAGAGAGGGAAGTCTCCTTGGCCTACGAAGAGGTGCTAGAAATTAGTCTGGAAAGTTGTCGCAGATCTACAGAAGGAAAATGAGGAGTTATAGTCTAGAATAATACCCAAAACACTACCATAGCAGCTAGTAGAAAGGAGAAGTACGATATAATATTTCGAAACGGATATTGCGGAAGTAGAGAATGTAGAAGAAATAATTGTGGAGGTAATAACGTAGTTTTCAGGTATATTGGTACAAGATGAGAAGTTGTACCAATTAGGCATGCAAATTGGCTTGGCAGAAGCATAGTTGAAAGCATTGAGGGGATCCCTTGAAATGGTGCCCCCACTTGTGCAAGTAACTAAGGAGACAGAGCTAAAAGAGTTGTAGCAGCATGTTAACAAGGCGTGTACAAGGAAACAAAGGAGAATAAAACATTTGGATGAATTGCAGGGTACACCTGATCAATTAGCGCTTAAGGCCATGGACGAAATCTCGAAGACCAAGGCAGAGCTGAATAAAGTATAACATATGGACAAAGAGAATTCAATAGAACAGGAAGTGGAAGAGTGCACAACACTCACGCAAAAATTCAAAGAAGTTGTGGCCCAAGTTAGAACAAAGTACGATAAATTGAAGGAAAAGTTGAATGTAGTGGTTGCTTCCAGCTCAGGTGGCTCAAGGACAAGCTGGAAGTTTGTGTTGGGGGGCTATTGGCATGGGTTTTGAGCAAAAAAATTGTGGTGCTGCCACCATCAGGAAGGGCATCGACAAGGATAAAAGTCTACCGCAGAGGATGAAGAAACTGACAAACTAGAATATTTTGGTTGAGTTAGTTAGTGATTGGTCAAGTGGACAATTTTTGTAATGACCAAGTGAGACTATAAATAGAATTAGAATTATAAATAAAAAATCAGAATTGACTTAGGATCAATTGATCAAGGACTGACTAAGGAATGTGTTTGTCTTTTGCAATTCATTTGTGGTACTATTTATACGAAGACTCTCATTAGAGGAAATTTCAACTCAAAATGGGCCTCCTAAAAAGAATTAATAAAATAATAGTTAAAATAATAAAATAATATTTATTAATTTTGGAGGAAGANCCGTAAAAAGTATGCCGAGTGGATACTCGTTGGATGCGGAATTAAATTCCGCATCCAATCAGCCCTCCCTATTGAAATTTGAGTAAAAACACAGGGAGATATGTCAAAAATACAAACAAAAAAAGTAGTTTTTTTTATGATACCTATCCCCAAATTTATATTAAAAAAGTGTTTAAGACCTATACGGTATTTCAAATTTAAATCAATTTCATTGGCTAACACATGATGACATGGAATTTGAATAAAAGTTAAAAGGCCCATTTTGAGTTGAAATTTCCTCTAATGTCCAAATGAATTGAATTTGCTCGACAATTTGGATATTCTGCATTGTAATGTCTTGTTTATCTCAATTATGTTGCATCTGAAGATATTTTCAGTATGAATTATACTTTGATAAGCACTTTTCCACATTATTGGGTTATATCTGTGTCGATCTACGATGGATCAGATAGGTTGATGAATATGAGTTGATGAATGACTATGCTATGTCTAGTTTTTCCTCTTAAAGTTATGTGAATGATACAAAGTATTGGAGTACTTGTCTATTTAATGTATGTGGATGTCTTTGTTGATCTAAATATGGGTAATATAAATGCATATCATAATGATAGTAGTTTTTATGGGTTAATGTGATTGTGAATCATTATATTAAATAGATCTGGTTAATTGTGTGTTTGTATCGTATTTGTTGTGATCCTGGATTTCTGGGAGATGTTGTGAGACAGTGCGAAGTCCTTTTCACACTGTGGAAACTTGGTTCCTACAGACCTCCCTCAAACATCTCGGGTGAGACTGCACCTATTCTATAGGTGTTTCTTGAAAGGGTAAAACCTTTCTGGGTTGATGGTTAGGGAGTCTGTGTCGATGGTTGTTGAGAGTAGTGCAAAGTGAACCCCTATAGGTAGTACTTTGTCAACAATTACCAAGCTCTTCTCCACTTTATAGCATCGATAGATGGTCGGGTCCATAATTTAGTCAACCCGACTTGACAATAATTTCAAAGTCAAAATATTGGAATAGGAGAAGCGATAAAAAAATATTCCCTGCCAACGCTGGCTTATTAACCAAATATTTCAATGCAGAATGGTCTGTATACATCTTGAAGTGTCTTCCCATCAAATAATGTCGAAACTTTTGAAGAGCATATACCATAATGAGTCCTTCTCTTTCTGTCATGATATAGTTCTTTTCTACCATCGATAATTTTCTACTTGAAAATGCAATGGGGTGGTTAATAGAACCTTCTCCTGGATGCAGAAGTACAATGCCTTGCATGATAGATGATGCATCAACATGTACATGAAATTCTTTTTTCCAATATCGAAAAAATAGTATAGGTGTTGCAACCATCTTATTTTTAATAACATCTAGAATCTATTGACATTTCTCATTCCATTGAAATTGATATCTTTCTTCAACTGTTATGCAACCAAGTCCCAAAATAGCATAAAAAAAGAAATAATAGAAAAAAATAGAGTAATCCACTCCTTAATAATGAATAACAAAGATAAATAACAATCCTCTTCGAGGGAGGAACCTCCTTACACAATGTACTTTCGTATCCAAGACAAAACAATATGTAGTGCTTACTAACACGAAAATATCTTCTTCATATATATAGGAGAGAGGGGTGTATAAAAACAACTAATACACCCAGTAATAGACCCAATCCTACATTAATCATATGTAATACACCACCATATAGGGGGGAATGTTCCCAACATTTAGGGCTTAACATGCCCCTCTCGTTCAGACAAGTGTTGTCCTCAATGCTTGGGTGGTTGCGGATGTATTTGTATGAAAGGATTGTCTTCCCATGTTAAATATGTAGCTGGTATATTCTTCCACTTGATGTGGTACTCAATAAGAGCTTGATTTTGTAGTTGTTTGGTCCTTGTTTCAATCACTTGTTCAAGTTTCCATATGATTATTCCTTATTCAAACTCCTTTGACTATGATGTTGATATGATTGTTGTTTCATCCTATTTTTTGACATCTTCAATATTTGGATAACTACTTTCTGATGTTCTATGCAATCTACCAGTGCTTAAACTATGGATTTTCCTTCTTCAAACCTTGATTAGAATATTGTTTTATGGTTGACTTAAAATTGATGTAAAATTCAAATTTTCACTCCGTTGTGTCTGAAAATTTGTTTTGATGTATCCTGGTGTGTCCTCTTTCCAATTCCACAGGTTTGACCTAATTTGGATGTGCCAATTGTTTTTCGCAAATATCCCAACACTACTTTTTTTTCTTATCCAACAGAGAGAACTTGTATACTATCCCAAGTGTCCAATATTTTGAATCTAAATATGAAAAATATACCACATATATAATGGTTAGTATTATATTTTGATGCAATAGGTGTCACTCAATTTGGATATTGAATGCTCTGAATAACAATTTTCCCCAGAACACCTTTTTTAAAACCCTTATTGGAAGATTGTTTTAGGGATACTTGAAATAGATATAAAATTAAAATTTCAACATCTCTAGGTCTCAAACTTTGTCCTTTTGAATCCTGATGTGTACACCTTCTGAAGCTGCAAGTCTTACCTAATTTGGATGTGCCAATAAAATTTTTATTGTAAATATCCCAAAACTTCTTATTTTTGGACTATCTAGAAGAGCTAACTTGTATGGTATGACACGTGTCGAATATTTCATTTCAATATAAAAATTATAACATATATACCCTGTTCCTTCTTCCTTCATATGCAACCAGTCTCACTCCATTTGGATTTCGGGTACCTTGTATAATACCTTTTTCCCTGGAACACCTGTTTCAAACCCTAATTGGAAGACTGTTTCAGGGATGACTTATAATTGTGATAAAATTTGAATTTCAATTCCTCTGGGTATGAAAATTTGACCTGGGCTACCCTGATGTGTTATATTTCCAATTCCGTTGTTCTAGAATAATTTGGATTCTCGAGTAGAAATTTATTGTAAATGTTATACTAACACTTATTCTTTTTTGTCCTTTTAGGATAGATAACTTGTACAGTATTCTGCATTTCCAATATTGTTTTCTACATTTAAGAATCCTACCAAATATACTCTAGTCCTTTTTCTTTCCTATGCAACTTGTGTCACTCAATTTGGATCTTGGATTCCTCAGGAATGACCTTTCTCCCAAGAACACCTGTTTTAGACTATGTTTTGGACTAGTGAAAACCCATAAATTTGTCCGAATTATATCCAAAAATGTAATGGTTCAAGATATGAATTTTGGAGTCAATATATTTATACCTGTTTTAGAAGTGGGTTTTTAATCTTGATATCTGAATCCTTGTATAAAAAAATTTGTAGTGAAAATTCCAAGATGAATCATTTTGCAGAAGCCAGTCCTAAGGAAAGAGATATGATACCAAATGTAATAAACCACCATACAGTGGGTAAAGTGCCACACTATAGTGGGAAATGTGCCCCACATTTAAGGATTAACATCAACATTTTCTCCATAGGGGTTGTAACCTCTACATATCCTCTGATGAATTTTCTATAATACCCTGTATGTCCCAAGGTGGTTCTCAATTATTTCACTATCGAGGGTGGTGGTAGGTTGACAATAATCACAATCTTGGAGGGATCCATCAATATTCCATAGTGACAAACCAAATGACCTAGCAATATTCCAAAAGGGGTACAAAAAATGCACTTCTTTAAATTAAGGGAAATATGGAATTGTCAACATTGATCAAGCGTCATTTTAAGAATCTTAATGTGATCTTTTACTAGCCCAAATATTGTCCAGTCATCGAAGTATATCTCAAGAAATTTATGAATGGTGTATTTAGAAGCGGCTACAACTATTCTAGAAAAAATAGCAGGGGCATTCTTGAGTCCAAAGGGAATTACTGTATAATGGAAACATCCCCATTCCGTTGCAAAGGTTGTTTTGTGTCGATATTCCTTCGCAATATTGATTTGATGGTAACCAAAGAACCCATCAGTAAATGAATATATTTCTTGTCCTTCGACACTCTTCAATACTTCATCTATAAATGGGGTGCATAAATTGATCATGCATACATGCATCATTTAGTTTTCTCAAGTCGACACAGATACAGATTTCACTAGTTTTTTTGTCTTGCACTACCATAGGAATAATCCATTCATATTCCTCGGCAGGTTCTATAATTCCCACATCTAACATTTTTTCTAATTCTATCTTTATTTTTTCTTTGTATCTTGGATTGAGTTTGTATGGTTGCTGCATGACAGGATTTGCGTTGGGCTTGAAGGGAATATTCATTTCTCCTAGATCTCCAACAATTTCCTTCATTTCTAAAAATTTAGTGGGGAATAGATCCTGGAAATCATGTAATAGGTCTGTAAATTTTCCTACAGTCTCATCATCCTAGTAGTCTCTGATATTGGCAAATTTCAGATTCTCTGGAGAGCAAATATTTACTTTCTTTATTTTAAAAGGATTCAGAAACTTGTCACTTGATATAAGTGACCCTTCCACTACGCGAGTACCTTTAGACTAAGGAATATTTATGTTGTTGGATCATCATCATCAGGTTCACTTGTTATATTGTAGCACTCCATCAAAAGCTAGACTATCACGCTGCTATGATGGGAACTTGTCATCAACATAGGAATATATTCAAAGATATCAGTTCTAATTAATTGTAGAGTAGCATCAAATGAAGGATTATCATCAATAAATTTAAACACATGTGTGAAACTGGAAGATACCTTTTCTGACTCAACTATTCCTCATTGCAGCTCAAATGACGTATACCCATTTCTATATCATGTCCAAAGTGTGTATGAACTGGTGGACCCATTCCTGTCATGGAGATGTCTCGCATGTCACGTGACAATGCTCAATATGCTTGACGGGATTAGTTATTCCTGTATATTTCTTGTTATAGATGATTTTATTACACTTGGTAGATCACACCTTTATGGCCTCCCATGTCACTCTGCAGACTCCTTGGACCCCCCTTTCTTAGATTATACTTTGATGACCCAAGAAAGTCCCTAAAAAACACCTGTTTATTTATATATGCGACTTTAAATCCAATACCCGCATGTACATGCAACTTTTGAAACAATACCCACGTACATCGGGAAATGTGCATAAAATTTTTTTTGGATTTTTCCTCAATGAGTGTCGAATAACTTGAATCTTGGCCTTCCATATTCCTAGAAATGCTCTGAATTGACCCTCCATTGTCTAATGGAGGGATATATATTGAGCCTCTTGGATGCATTGAAGGAGGAGAATTTTGGAGAGAAAGGAAACTATAGTTCATTGTTTCCTCACTTGTTTGTGCTTGAGTCTTCATCCCTTTGTCCCTTTGGAACACACATTGTTTCTCTTTCCAAGCTTTCCATTTCCTTGTAAGATTGTCATTGAGATGGAGGAATGAAGTGGTGGAGGCCTAGGTGGAGGATTTGGTTTCTCCATTTCGACGAGGTGCTCACAGAGTTTGTCATTGTTCTATATCTGTTTATTATTAATATAAATATACATTTCCTGTGTCCATGGATGTATTTATATTTGCTTATATATGATGGTTTATATATGCTAGAGTAGGCCTAACACTTTGATATATAGCATGATTTCCTTGTTTTTCGTTGTTGAGAGTGAATTGTAAATGCAAGCATGTTGGAAAATCTCAACAGGGATCTACATCAACCGTCGAGAATAAGTTACACTTCATATCCCTTAGTGTTAGATGTATTTATTTCTCTTGCATATTGGAATGGATTGTTTTCTAGTGTCATTCAGTCTGTTGTGGTCTACCCCAATCCATAGGAAGTTTCTCTCCATAAAATAATGCATCGATCCTACATATTTCATCTCAAACTTTGAAGCATGATCTACCTTGTAGCTGGATATGAATTTCTCTACTCCTGTAATAAACAAATAATGCACACATAGTATAAGAAAGAGTGGATCCTAACCAACCATAATGAAGTAGAGGTTGTGATCTTCCTCTCTCTTATGGAAATTCATCTACTACAAATACGCATCTATCCTCAAATACCAAGCTCTCAGACCTTGCTTCAGTCCAATCAATACCTTTATCAGTCTACATAGATGAGAATCTGTCCCATGCACCTTAAATCCCTATGGTTTCTCTATGTACAATTCCTCATGTATGACTCCATTCAGAAATGTTGTTTCCACATCATCGTGTAGATATTCCAACCCAGCTATGCAACAATGGAGAGCACTGCTATGATCGAAGTATACCAAGGAACTATAACAAAGGTCTTGTCATAGTCAACTCTCTCTACTAGTTGTTGCTGCCTTTCACACACCTAGGTCACGTGGTAGAAATATTCAAGCCACTTGGTGTGTCCTTGGGGGCAAGTGTCGAGTCAAGGCTATCACCTTGTTCTTGATTCCTCCGTTTAGGTTCAACTCCTAACGAAGCCAAAGGGGGTAGACCATATTAAGTTACTAAGGCAAAATTATTTAGTGCGGTGATGTTAAATTGAATGAGTTACTTAGGAGTTTGAAATTTAACCATAAACAACCATAGATGACAAGATACAAAATGAGCGCACGAAAGAACAATGCTGAGACACAATATATATATAGCAAGAAAATAACCAGTGCATTAAAATGGAGTCAAAAGATAATCAATGTACTTGCATGTGCTTGGAGTGAAAGTTTTGTGATTTCCTCTTGGTACGTTTTAATTTAGTGCGAAATATGAGTTGATTAAAATTAGGTGAAAGGGGGGGGCGGGACTCCATATATACCCGAGAGTACTTGGAGTATGTCCAAAACTAAACCGTCACGGATACCCGTAAGGAATATGTGGGCTGAATGGAGTCTCTGGGGATATTGTTCATAATGCACCCATTAGGTTGTGACAGAGATCGGCGCCCCGAGATCACTTTTCAGGAGTTCCCGCTTCCTTTGGGTATTTTGCCACCGTAATGGTTTGATCTAGGTGTTGGATTTTCACTTGATGGTTTGTCAATTTGGGAAAGTCAATCCTAATTATTCTAGTCACTCAAGTGATTTTGATACAGCTTGACTGATCGGATGAACCTCATCCAAGTGTAGAGCATACACACCAGAGTCTTGTCAATTTTAGTAAATTTTGAGATGGGTGTTCTTGTTAAAAATAAAACCCTCCAGGAACCTCTTTCGATCCAAGTGGATCTCAATCAGGGAATCAAGGAGGGATTAATTTTATAATAGATGATGAAACAATTAATGAAAAGGAAAACACAAATACACAATTCTGGTTTTCTAATTAGTCCTACCACGCATCTCTTTCCCCTTTCGGGTCAATCGGGAAGTCGTGGGGTAAGTATTAAGATTACTTTGAAATATCAAATATGGAATATGGAAATGATAATAAATCAAACTATACTATCCTGTAGATTAGAACTACGCTAGATTGAAAAGAGATGAACAAAAATTAAAAAAAGCGACACTGACGCAAATCCCTCCAGGGGGGATGGTGAATAGGCTCAAAAGAGCCTATTCGAAAGGACCTCTTCTTTTTATTAGTACAGAATTACAATATCAGAAAATTGAAATTGATCCACTTTGGTCATTGTTATCTGGGATCCAAAGGCTTACAACAAGCTTGTAACAAGCTTGAATTAAAACACAACGGTGGGGGAAGCTCTAGTTCGTCCAAGAGTCAGAAATTTGGCAGAGTATTCTTCTCTTTTATGTTAGACCTGCTAAAAACCAATGAGAAATTAAAATCAAATGTGCCCAAACACACTTTAAAAGTGTTTTGGGTCACCACGCTAATTACCCAAAAAAAACTAAGTAAAAATTGTTAAACAGGGGTAATCTAGTTTTGCAAAAAGGAACCAAGGAAAGCAAACTTTCCTTGGGATATTGGATTTTTGTTTGGGAAACCAATGATATGTGCACTTTTATTTTAGAATATGAAACTTTAAAGTACAGAAAAGGAAACTACCTTAAAAGCAAGCTACAAATTTTCTTTAAAATGCTTGCAAAAAAGAGGATAATTTTAGCTAGATCTCTTAAAATATAACTTTATATGCAAAACGGAACTAAGATATAAACTTAAGAAATGATCTTACTAACTAGATCTATATGTAATTTTCTTAATGAGATAGATCTAAGCAATAAGACTCTTTAAAAGTAACCGATTTGAAGAGAAATTAAGATTTTGAAGGAGGAAGAGAGATAAAGAGTGTTTGAAGCCTGGGAATGTTGGGCTTTGGATTCTGCTTTGGTGCAACACCGAGGGACTATGTCATTCAGAAAATCTTGAAGATGAGGAAGATGTAAACCAGCTCAACCTCTTATACAAGCGAGATCACCTGCAACTTAGAAATCCTTGCATAAACAGATGGTTAAAACATAGGTGTTGTTGGAAGAGATTATTGGAAAGCATGCAATTAAACTTAAAATACATACAACTCCAATAGATCTGAAACAAGCAGCAGTAAGAGCATAAATCAAACTAGAATAAACTCTTACCCTAATAGGAGGGAGCTCTTTCCTTCAAGGCCAACATATAACCAGCAAAAGCAATGATAAATAACACAGATTATACCTCATAAGCATTTGAAAATCACCATCCACACATGAAGAGCATTACACCATAGATCTTGCCTCCAAAGCTTCTTTATTCCAGAATAATAAACAATACATTACAAGAGCAACAACACCTCAATCCCAGTTCTAACTAACTTGGAAGAGGCTGCTTGTGCTTTGATTTATACAAAAACCAGGAGATCCAGCCCAAGGGGGACGCAAATCCCAAGGAGACAGATCAAATCAGCTGATGGAGAGTCAATCAATGCAGATCTAAAGTTGAACTAAGCCTACTTGTCAATTAGGGGCTTGATTGAGCTGACACATCAACCCATAAACCAACACATCAGTCCACAGAGCTCCCAGGAGAACAAAACATGTGGAGGAGAGAGAGAGGGCGCAATCCCCCCTAAAGGCTGTTGAAGATCAACTCTGGATCTGATTTGATCACCTCCTCTAGTCAAGGATTTGTCAGATCTAGTCAATCTGGTTCAAATTTGACTGATTTCAATCAAATCGACTGAGAATCCATTGATCTATGATTTTGGTTTTGCTTCATTATTCACCAATTTATTAATTAAAATAATCAATAAATGATTTTTTAGAGCTTTCTGACTTGAGTGATGAAAAATCACTCGAAACTAGGAAATAGTGGGTCCATGGGTTTACATGGTGCTCTTAGCTTGAAAATGAGCACCTACATGACTGAAACTGATTATTTGGCCCACTTTTATTACAAAATAAAATTTTCCAATTAAACTACTAAAAAATAGCATAAGTTTTGGAAAAATTAAATTTTAATAAAAAAACACTAAAAAAATTAAAAAAATTAAAAAAAAGAAAAAACCTAGGGGGACTTAGACATGTTCATATGACTCGATCATGATGCCTATCATGTTTATACATTGACACATAGACTCTAATAACCTCAATAGGACTAAATGCCAAGCCGACCACCCCAACTTTGGAGGTATGGAGTGAAAAACTCAGAAATTATTAGTCGTTTATTCAACAACCAATAATAACCAAGGGAAAAAACACCCTGGGCTGATCGGTTTGACAAATAAATTCTAAGAGACAGAGTCTTTTACAGACACTATCATGCTAGAACATTTATTACAATTCCCCCATGGGGTATGAACATGTTATATAGTACAACAAAGCTCCCCAGAAGCAAGACTGAAGGTTCTTTGAAGTCCGAACAAGTTATCCTTGTCTGATTCACCAAGCTCACTTGATAAAAAACCACTAAGTACAACTTAGGTGGTAACATTCTGGCTCCAACTATGGGACGTGTGCTCGATCTGGTCTTTAAGGCAAGGAGAGGATACGAGAACACCATAATCTTTGGTTCATATACCCTGTAAAAACATCTCAACTTGACAAGAAAACCTCAGTAGCACAAGCTTTATATAAAAACCAAATGAACCATTAAGCTGAATTATTTAAACAAAATAAATGTAATTAACTAATGAAAAAAAAAGTTCTATTATAGCTAAGTACAAAACATAAATGCAGAAAGTAAATGTTCTCTTTTAGGAGCTTATTTTCCTACTCTAAGCATGATATAAAAAGGTTAGGTGTAATAAAAAATCCAATGTAACCACCTAAGCATTTTATTAACATAAATTTTTTTTTCCTTGTCTTTGGTTACCAGCCAAAGTAAGGATACCTTATTCAGAAAATGCAAACCTGCGTGATGATTCAGAATGGGTGGGATGAATGGGAGATCATAGGCATGAATAATGTCATAAAAATTCTTCCCCAACTTGTATGTGCTCATGCAGGCTGCTTCTATCCATGACTGGATAGGACTGATATACCAATTAGAACGATGAGGCAGACTGACTATATCATCATACTGATCACCAGGGCTTATCAAATGATAACTCGTTGCACAAGCCCCAAGTAGCTCCAAATCATAAGGAACCTCTATATGTGAAAAAGATGGCTGAGACTGATATTCCACTGACTGCATCATATTTGACTTTTCACAACATTGTTTCTCAATGTCTTCATTACCGATACCCCTGTTCTGCTCTGCATGATATGAATCTGAATGATCACATGAAAATTCTGAATGCTCCTCTTTCATACTAAAGTTTTCCCAGGCATCTAGATCCATTCTCCCCTCTATGGACATATCGTAGATTGGACTTCCACAAATTTTTGAATAGACACTCCCCTTGTTGGACATATCATGGATGGGATTCTTCGTAATATTTTCACAATTTGGATTATCTATGAAATTCCAATAGTCATCACTGCCATCCATGTCATATGTGGGGGACTCTTCATCCATGGCATCATGATCCTGCCTATCCATGTCCTCCTTGTATTCATAACAATCTTATTCAAAACAAATTACAAGGCAATAAACTTTCCAAACCTTCATTAACATGAGGAGAACAAGGTCTAGTGTCACCACACACCATACTGATCTTAACATAAGTTTCTTTATAGGATTTTGTTATGATATCATGAAGAGGATATTCAATATTATCTTCAATCAAGGAAACTTTTTGGACATGTTCAATGGGATCACTTGGGATGTGTTGCTCTGTGGGTTTTTCTAGAGGGCTTTCTGGAAAAATATCAGCATTGCAACACACTTGAGAATATCTCAAATTTTCAATGTTTTCAGCTATGGTGACATGAGGAGATTATTCAACAATGTGTTCCATCATGGGCTCCTCCTGAAGCTCTTCAATAGGATCATACTGGATTTTCCCTTCCTCAGAATCTTGCTGTGTATTGGGAGATACCTCATATTCTTTAATAAGCTGCTTAATTACTTCCTTTCTTGAATAACTATGAGGGAACTCTTTGATGGGAGTATCATGGACCTCCTCTTCACTTAAATGTTCAAGAAGTGATTCCAAGTCTTCAATACTTTGTATCATGGAAAAAGGTCCATCATATGTTTCCATGTGATAGTCTGTCCCAGATAGGTATAAGGTAGAGATCTTTTCAAGGAACTTTTTCAAACCATTCCTACTACCCTTACCATCATGCCACTGCTCTAAAAACATCCAAAGGAAGCTTGGAAAAGAAGTTATACATTTATTAGGAAGGCCCTGATAGAACCAACAACATGCATCACCCCAAAAAGTACCAGCAAACATTTCCATCATATTGTCTTCATGAAGAATATTGAAGTCAGCCATCAACTGAAGGAAAGATTTGACATGCCAGATGGCCGAATCACCATAATTTCCATGAAAAATTGGAAGCCATTTATATGCATCCCCCACACCATAGCAAGAGTTAGGAAAACCCAGGATGTTTGAGAAATCGATAGGCTGAAAAATTCCAGTTATCTGGGCACCATATTTCTTCTTTAATTCATCCATATCAAAAATTAATACTATGCATTTGATATAACCATTAAACCTTGTACTGAAAAGGTGGAGCCATCAAGTGATGAGCTTTAAAGGTTTTAACATGTCGCATGGGCTCATCTACACACAACAAAACTTCACAAGTTTATGAGATAACAGGGTTTTATCCCTTCAATGGAGTCGCCATGTGAAAAAGAAAAATAAGCATTTATAAATCTTTTCACGAAAATTATTTTTTGCTTTTCTTTGCAAAAATAAAAACTGGAAAAAAGTCAGTGGAGTCACCAGATGAAAATTAAAGATCTACTCTAAGCATTCATCAAACAAAGGAAAAACAAAAAGGAAGAAAACAAAAGTCGTACTCTAGGAATAAAAAGATTTATCCCCGGCAACGACGCCAAAAAGTGTTGCCACCTTTCACACACCTGGGTCACGTGGTAGAAATATTCAAGCCACTCATTGTGTCCTTGGGGGAAAGTCTCAAGTCAAGGCTATCACCTTGTTCTTGACTCCTCCGTTTAGGCTCAACTCCTAATGAAGCCAAGGGGGGTAGACCCTATTAAGTTACTATGGAAAAATTATTTAGTACGGTGATGTTAAATTGAATGAGTTACTTAGGAGTTTGAAATTTAACCATAAACAACCATATATGACAAGATACAAAATGAACGCACGAAAGCACAATGCTGAGACACAATATATATATAGCAAGAAAATAACCAGTGCCTTAAAATGGAGTCAAAATATAATCACTGTACTTGAATGTGCTTGGAGTGAAAGTTTTGTGATTGCTCTTGGTACGTTTTAAGTTAATGTGAAATACGAGTTGATTAAAATTAGGCGAAAGGGGGGGGACTCCAGATATACCCGAGAGTACTTGGAGTATGTCCAAAACTAAACCATCATGGCTACCCGCAAGGAATATGTGGGCTGAATGGAGTCTCTGGGGATATTTTTCATAACGCACCCGTTAGGGTGTGACAGAGATGAGTGCCCCGAGGTCACTTTTCAGGAGTTCCCGCTTCCTTTGGGTATTTTTCCACCGTAATGGTTTGATCTAGGTGTTGGATTTTCACCCGATGGTTTGTCAATTTGGGAGAGTGAATCCTAATTATTCTATTCACTCAAGTGCTTTTGATACAGCTTGACTGATCAGACGAACTGCAGCCAATTGTAGAGCATACACACCGGAGTCTTGTCAATTTTAGGAAATTTTTAGATGGGTGTTCTTGTTAAAAAGAAAACCCTCCAGGATCCTCTTTCGATCCAAGTAGATCTCAATCAAGGAATCAAGGAAGGGTTAATTATAATAGCTGATGAAACAATTGATGAAAAGGAAAACATAGATACACAATTTCGATTTTCTAATTAGTCCTACCACGCATCTCTTTCCCCTTTCGGGTCAATCGGGAAGTCGTGGGGTAGGGATTAAGATTACTTTGAAATATCAAATATGGAATATGGAAATGATAATAAATCAAAGTATACTACCCTGCAGATTAGAACTACGCTATATTGAAAAGAGATGAACAAAAAGTAAAAAATTGACACCGATGCAAATCCCCCCAGGGGGGATGGTGAATAGGCTCGAAAGAGCCTATTCAAAAGGAACTCTTATTTTTATTAGTATAGATTTACAATATTATCAAATTGAAATTGATTCAATTTGGTCCTTGTTATCTAGGATACAAAGGATTACAACAAGCTTGTAACAAGCTTGAATTAAAACACAGCGGTGGGGGAAGCTTCCGGGAAGCTCTGGTTCGTCCAAGAGTCAGAAATTTGGTAGAGTCTCCTTCTCTTTTATGTTAGAAATACTAAAAAATAGTGAGCAATTAAAATCAAATGTTCCCAAACACACTTTAAAAGTGTTTTGGGTCACCACGCTAATTACCAAAAAAAAAACTAAGTAAAAACTGTTAAACAGGGGTAATCTAGTTTTGCAAAAAGGAACCAAGGAAAGCAAGCTTTCCTTGGGATCTTGGCTTGCTGTTTTGGCAGCCAATGAGATGTGAAATTTTATTGCAAAATATGAAACTTTAAAGTACAACAAAGAAAACTACCTTAAAAGCAAGCTACAAATTTTCTTTAAAATGCTTGCAAAAAAGAGGATAATTTCAGCTAGATCTCTTAAAATATAGCTTTATATGCAAAACGGAACTGAGATCTAAAATTAAGAAAAGGATCTTAATAAATATATATATATATGTAATTTTCTTAATGAGACAGATCTAAGCAATAAGATTCTTTAAAAGTAACCAATTTGGAGAGAAATTAAGATTTTGAAGGAGGAAGAGAGAGAAAGAGTGTTTGAAGCCTGGGAATGTTGGGCTTTGGATTCTGCTTTGGTGAAACACCGAGGGACTATGTCATTCATAAAATCTTGAAGATGAGGAAGATACAAACTATCTCAACCTCTTCTACAAGCGAGATCACCTGCAACTTAGAAATCCTTGCACAAACAGATGGTTAAAACATAGGTGCTGATGGAAGAGATAATTGGAAAGCATGCAATTAAACTTAAAATACATACAACTCCAATAGATATAAAACAAGCAACAGTAAGAGGATAAATCAAACTAGAATAAACTCTTACCCTAACAGGAGGGAGCTCTCTCCTTCAAGGCCAACAATTAACCAACAAAAGCAATGATAACTAACACAGATTATACCTCATAAGCATTTGACAATCACCATCCACACATGAAGAGCATTACACCATAGATATTTCCTCCAAAGCATCTTTATTCCAGAATAATAAACAATATAGTACAAGAGCAACAACACCTCAATCCCAATTCTAACTAGCTTGGAAGAGGCTGCTTATGCTTTGATTTATACAAAAACCAGGAGATCTAGCCCAAGGGGGGCGCAAATCCCAAGGAGATAGATCAAATCAGCTAATGGAGAGTCAATCAATGCAGATATGAAGTTGAACTGAGCCTACTTGTCAATTAGGGGCTTGATTGAGCTGACACATCAACCGATACATTAGTCCACATAGCTCCTAGGAGAGCCCACACGTGTGGAGGAGAGAGAGAGGGCGCAATTCCCCCTAAAGGCTACTGAAGATCAACTCTAGATCTGATTTGATCACCTCCTTCAGTCAAGGATTTGTCAGATCCAGTCAATCTGGTTCAAATATGACTGATTTCAATCAAATCAACTAAGAATCCACTAATCTATGATTTTGGATTTGCTCCATTATTCACCAATTTATTAATTAAAATAATCAATAAATGATTTTTTAGGGCTTTCTGACCTGAGTGATGAAAAATCACTCAAAACTAGGAAATAGTGGGTCCATGGGTTTACATGGTGCTCTTAGCTTGAAAATGAGCACCTACATGACTGAAACTGATTATTTGGCCCACTTTTATTACAAAGTCAATTTTTCCAATTAAACTATTAAAAAATAGCCTAAGTTTTGGAAAAATTAAATTTTAATAAAAAAACACTAAAAAAATTAAAAAAATTAAAAAAAAGAAAAAACCTAGGGGGGATTAGACATGTTCATATGACTCGACCATGATGCCTAGCATGTTTTTACACTGACACATAGACTCTAATAACCTCAATAGGCCTAAATGTCAAGCCGACCACCTCAACTTTGAAGGTATGGAGTGAAAAACTCAGAAATTATTAGTCGTTTATTCAACGACCAATAATAACCAAGGGAAAAAACACCATGGGATGATTGGTTTGACAAATAAAGTCTAAGAGACTAAGTCTTTTACAGACACTATCATGCTAGAACATTTATTACAATTCCCCCATGGGGTATGAACATGCTATATAGTACAACAAAGCTCCCCAGAAGCAAGACTGAAGGTTCTTTGAAGTCCAAACAAGTTATCCTTGTCTGGTTCACTAGGATCACTTGATAAAAAACCACTAAGTACAACTTAGGTGGTAACACTAGTGAAAATCCCCTCACCACAAACAGATCCTTATACTTCTCAATGTTTTCATCTGCAACATACTTTGTCTTGTAGATCCACTTGGAAGTCACCACATACTTCCCATTGGGTCTCAGCACAACCTCCAAGACATAATTCTTCATGAAGGAAGCATACTCTTCCACCATGGCATCTATCTAGACCTTCTCACCTACTTCCTGCTCATAAGAATATGGATCAAACTCACCAATATTGCTCACCATGTCTAAATAGGTACAAAATATCGTTGGAACCTTTCTCTTGTAGCCCTATTGAGATTCCCACTACTACATTTCGACCAAAAATCCGACGGCCGTATTGTCAGATTTTCGACACTTCCCTGTCGCATGTACGACACTATTGATTTTTTTTAAGCGTCGCTGGAGTGCCGTCGGTTATCCGACATCTTTCCAATCCATCGATTAAGCGACAACTGAGTTTACCGTCGGTTAAATGTAAAGCGTCGGTTATCCGACACTTACAAAGCGACGGTGATGAATTTTTTTTAAAAACATTTACACCTACAGGCGTCGCTTAACCGACACCTCCCGGACACAGGCGTCACTTAACCGACACCTCCAGGTGTCGCTTAAGCGATGGTATTGTATTTTTTAAAACACACAGGCGTCGCTTAACCGACACCTATAGGCGTCGCTTAAGCGACGGTATGGTATTTAAAAAAAAAAAAATATTGTGAAATTACCAAACTTCCTATGATATATGACTAGGCTTCCTTTAAAAAACATATACATAGAATTACCTAGTCCCTTTGTGTTTCCCATCATCTAGCCATATCTATGCAAAAAAAAATATATTTTTAGACAAGACTCCTATGAATTACATTTTAGCAAAACCAGGCATGCTTCTACCAAATCCACTTCTAGTTACTAGAAGTATGAGTTAGAGTTTTGTGTAGATACCTTCATAATAAATTGATGGGCGGAAAAAACACTTTGACAATCCTTCTACCACAAACCTGAGATTATGAAAAGAAAGAGAACCTTGTTGCTAAGAAATTGGCCCAAAAGTTCCTAGAAGACTTCTCGTATCGAATGCTCTTCAATCAAAGGGAAGAATGTGACAGAATCAATACAGCCAAGCCTTCAATCTTTGGAGAATGAAAGTTTTTTTGCAAGAAAGTCCTAACTATAAAACCCTTCTGTTTAACTCTAACCACTTGAAGAATGTGGCCTTCCTGAAGATATTGTGAGTGCGGAGATGATAAATTTACAGGAAACTTTAAGTACTAGTTTAAGGATTTGTGCACATAATTAGCCCTCAACAATAACAACTAGTACTAGATTCATGTGCAAACAGAAAGAGTTAGAGAACTATTGTTTTGTTAAGAGCTCATGTGGCTTGGTAAGAAAACTCTGTGAGAAGAAAGGCTTCCATTTGTGGAATTCTTTTATTATAATAGTAGGCATGCGCCAGTATGTGTGCCTCCTTTCAAGGCACACAAATGGTTAAAAGTGGTTTAAAAAAAATACAAATGCAATGTCAGTATTTTTCTTCATGTAACTTGTAAGTAGTTCTCGTCAACAAAATGCCAAAATATTATTAAGATAAGCAACCCCCTTAATGCAAGCAGCCCCTCTTCTAAGGATGCTGTTGGATGACATCGGCAGACTCTGGAAAATTCCATTCAAAAGTATTGTAAAACCATAGTCATATAGCATCAAGGTATCAACCAACCTTAAACATTGATTATGAATCAAGTGAAGCAAAGATCCTTGCAAAATTTACCAGTTTCTCTCTTTTGTGAGCCCCTACCATCTTATCTTCCATATATATATTTTTCTGTGCTTATTACCTTTTACTTCATCATAATTTTCTCTTTTAATCAATTAATCGAGTTCGTCATAAAGATAATATTTGTTATGTTATTTAGAGAGCAGGAGCCTTTTTGAAGCCCATTCATGAAATTATAGATAAGCCCTATCTACAACTTATTTTTCCTCCATACTACCTACTCCTATAACAGTTCATTAAAAAAAGTCATACTTTTCCAGGCAAATTGAAATGTTTTGCATCCTAATTTGCTAGTTACACAATTGCCAATAGCTCTTGACATATGCAGTTCACCTCCTCTTTTATCTGAGAGAGAATACTTGGATTGACAAATTGAAACAGTGAAAATAAGTTCATATCATTAAGCTTCAAATACAATTTACAGGGATGCATATAAGAACTCTATAAAGTACAATATCTTACTTGCCGAGCAGAAGCTTTTGATATCCAAGTAGGAAGCAGACAAGGAGTGTTGTTTAGTGCATCATAGGATGTTTCTTTCGCCTTCCCACAGTCCACCACAAATACAACATCATTGATGGTTATACTTGTCTCTGCCATATTTGTAGCAAGCACTATCTTTCAAACATCTGGTAGGGGCTTTTCAAAAATTATTTTCTGCATTAAGCCATTAAACCAGCTATCATATGAGAAGGGAAGAACATTTACAACATAGAAGATATATCTCAACCATACAACCTGTGGCAGATGCAATAAATAATAAAACAACACACATGTCATAGATAAATAAAAATAAGCAATAAAATAGCACATCATTATTAATAATAATTTGAAGTTATATTTGCTCACAAGTAATTAGTAATTACATTTGACAAAATATATTATCTTCAGCATCAGTTTGGCTAAATCTTGTGTCAACCCACTGAATCTAAAGGAACTAGAAGATCACCACAATCAGATTTTGAAATGAAATAAACCTTGCATTCCCATGATGTAACTTATTGTGAAATTTGTGTCATTTTCATTACTCTGACACATAAGCCATTCGAATCAGAAATACCTGCCATCAACTGGCCAATATAGCTTCACAAAGACAGAATCTCGCCTGCTTATATTATAAAATTCAATAAATCTTGCACACTCATGAATTAATCTACTATGAAACGTGTGTCCTTTTCCATTGCACTCCCACATTAGCCATTCAAATTAGAAATACCTGCTCTGAACTAGCCATTGATCCATGGCATGCAAGTAGTAGAACCCTGTTTGGATCACCTAGAAGAGAATGTGCCTGTAGCTGGTCCTTCAAAGCATTGATATCATCCCATCCTGTCATAAATATCAAGACAACACCTGGTCTTCCATTTCTACAAATATGTCATAGGACAGCTTCTATAAGATTAAAACCTATGCAATCGGGATTCCAGAAATATGGCATGTCACTAATATATAAAGTGACCCTTATTCAAATATTTAAGTCTGCTAAACATTGGAGTGTAACACAGAAATAATACTCATCTTTTTCAACCATATAAATTGGTGGTCACTGGTTCTCTAGGATGTATTCAACTTCTTTTCATCTTCAAATTAGGGTTCCTCTATGAGGTTTCCAACCCCCTCATTTTGAAGACAAAGGTATACTAAACAACATATTTCTACATACTTTTTGGAATGAAGTAATCAAACTTTTTTCCATTAAACACAATGTACCAATTGTTAACCTCAAGTTCTTGAAGAATTCCATCAGACACCATGCAGAACATCAGGGTGTACTCTACACATTCAGAGAAATGTTTTGTGGTACAGTGCTATGTAAGCAAACTGACAATTTCATTGCTAAATATTGTGACTAATATTTAATATTTGTTCGGTTTATTCTATTCCTATTTTGAGGTCTACATTAATGTGCTAAAATTATTCTGTTAAATTAAGTCCTTAACTTCATAGGAAAAGACTTCAACAAGTAAATATGTGAGTCTACAAAAATTCCCAGGCTACAACTTTGTTGTCTACATGGGTGTGCAATGTCAGCTTTTATCATCTCTGTTCCTTTCCAGGGTACCTTCCACCCTGGATGTCTATTCTATTCCCTAGCAATGGTTTCATATTTCATCAGGCATACATTCTCTTCATGCGCAAGCAGGTTGAAGCCACGTGCTAGTCAATGCTTCACACATGCTGTGGGATATGTTTTTGTTGTGCAAATTGAGTAAAGTCCTTCAGATATCTTCCCTGCCTCTTCATGTCTCCAGAACTATAAAAAATTATCTCTGACAACATTCTCCACAGAGGTTCAAATCTACAGTGTTTCCATTTCTATTTGAACTCCAATATCAAGACCATAGATCAAGTAACTAAGGCTTGTATTATTTCTGTTAAATGATTTGCCTTTAATTTTTTGTTACATAGTCTATTCTAAAAAAGAGTAGTCGCGTGAAAAGCATGGAAATTTCAACAAATTTAACTATCCTCTTCCTATATTAAGGCTTGGAAAGTAAGATCAACAATCATTTAGACAAAATGAAACCTATGTAAGTAATAGGTTCAGTACTACCCTTGTTTATAACACCACAACATGATATTCAAGATATTTCACACAACATACCGCAAAAGTATTGAATATAGTGGTACACCCAAGCTTTTAACAAGTAAGAATCACTCAGCATAGCCACACAGGGCCATATAAATGGAGAAACACAAATGATTTGTGATCCTTTTGCTTTGAGCTGGTTACAGTCAGGGCTTAAGTTTAATTCTGCACTTATTAGGTGCCAGCACAACGTATGAATTGAAAGCAGAATGTCAAGAACTTACATGCAGTCAAACCCAAATTGAAAGCAGAATGTCAAGAACTTACTTGCAGTCAAACCCAAATACAAATAATAGGTAGATGTAGCTCTGTCCCGCTTAATGAAACACTGAATAAGGAAGTCTCTTGGCCCAGGCTGTAAACAAACAAGAACATGATTTTCTCGGTCAAATGAACAACGCCAGTGAAATTCATTTTTGAGAATAGAACTCACAATTAGCATGAAGGTTAAGTTTACAGTTAACGAGTGTCTAAATGGCTACACTGAAAAAGCATTATAGCAGAGCCAAGTGCACACTAAACACATAGTTTTTGTGTTACAGAAAAAATAGAATACCAATGGGAATACATTATTTAACCGAGATTAATTCATATATTGGGTTTATAAAGAGTTTAAACTCTAATCTAATGAAATTTATAGTGAAACTGAGAATAAGAATAATATGGTTTATTACAAATAAATCATTAACCCCATGTTAGAAGATCAAAACAATCTTTCTCCTGTTGCTAACTTAATGAAGAAAAAAAATTTGCAAACATAAGAACACACTCTCATGAGCTTCACAGTGATTTGAAAGGGGCTACGCTTCTAAAAATGTGGTGCAGGCCATCACATTTCATTCTCACTTCAACAATATGGGAAATTATGTACTCTACTACATAAAAATAGAGTAGGAGAGCTCTGCACAGCTCGGTTCTAGAACCCAGTGACATGGAGAGGTTGTGAAACCTTTTTACTGTTTATCAACCCTAGATAACACAAAGACATGTGCAGTCTTCCTTTAACTGTAGGGAAATAATGGAATCTTCTCCATAAGAACAGAGCTCAGTTCTAGCACTCACTGAGATGGATAGAATGTGAGAAGCCTTCTAACTGTTTATCAATCCTAGATAACATAGACAGATTGACTTAGAAGGATCAATTTATCACCACAATATAACTAGATAAATACTTGAGTCTACGTAAGTGTTCCAAATTTATACTGTCATATGTTTCCCATGATCCATTGTATTAGCACAAAGATGTGACATGGTGCAGCATAAGTCTTCTCAATATCCCCTTCCAAATATTGCTTAATTATCAATTTGCAAACTTTCATCTATCTTTCAAACATGGAAAACTGAATAAATACTGACTTTGA